>JAXGGA010018605.1:0-21746 GCA_038373865.1 Uloborus plumipes | reverse complement strand
ACCCTCATTGAAGAGCAGCACCGACTTGTAAACTGCAATTTCAGCAATGGTAAGTCCACTACCAGATATTTTTGGACAAATCTGCCAAATCATCGAGTTTATGGACTCATTTGCATTTTGGGTATATGCCCCGAGCAGCGGTTGAGTAGCTCCGGCTTTGACAAATCGTTGAAAATCGGCTTTATTGCATCCATAACAGCTGGGGGCAAATTGTTTTCATGGCGAAAAGTGGCAACCGTTCCCTTTCGTACGGTTTGGTTGTATTTACACCATGTTGTTTTCCCGGCTGGACAGAAGCTATGTAAAGGTTCATCGTCAGATGACCGAGTATGAAGGTAAATTGCCCAAATGCCTTTTTTCATTTCTTTCACGGAGTGGGAATGCTCTCGAATGGAGTTGCCATAGTAAATGGCCAACTGGTTTATAACTGCATTAGTTAAACGTCCTTTCGCCGAAAGAGACATCCCATCATGCAGTTTTCTTGACGCGTACTCTTTTTTCAATTTGCGTAGGCAAGTGCCCATCCTCTTCTAGACATGTCTAACACATTCTGTTCGCGCCTGTGCGCGGACTCCGCGCCGCGCAGAAAAGAAATGTGTGATTAGGTCGAGAAACGAGTAGTGTGCAACTGAGCGAGCTACGGGACGGATGCGTTGCCGTGCTCGTTGTGCAAAAATAATGAGAAACAAATAAAGAGTTTAAATTACAGTCCATTTTTTGAACTTGTGTTTATTGAATTGAGAGTTGCCTCGACATTAGTGGTCCGACCAACCGGAGATTAACCATCGACCTATGGTGTTGTGTGAATGTGCAAAACTTGGATTACTCGTGTTCTGCGAACTATATGTGCTAAAACTGGTGTGGAAATTACGAATTGACCGTTGTGAAGTACTTCGGATTCAGAGGTGAGAGCAATTTCCCTTTTTTTTTATTGATAAAAAATGTCAGTTTCGAAACTTAAAAAAGACGAGTTAAAATTCGTCGCTGAAGAGTTAGGGTTAGATGAGCCTGAAAGGGCAAAGAAACCAGAAATAATGAGTTTAATTGAGAATAGTGATATTTACAAAAATGACTTAGATGCAGTGAAAGGTGTAATAAATGAGGTAATTGAAGACAGAAAAAACCAGACTCTGAACGAAGAGTTAAAACTTGAGCAAATTAAATTATTGCAATTGGAAAAACAACTCGAGCTCGCCAAAGTTCAGAAAGAGATTAGGCAGGAGAATCCCAAAGCGATAATTAATGCAGAATCAGAGGGTACAGAGAGCTTAGAAAATTTAATAAAAAGCGTACGGACTCTAACAATAGCTGTACCAACGAGATCAGAGTCATTTAATCTTTTTTTTCAATCCCTTGAAAAGGCATTTAAAACAAAGTGCGTGCCTGAAAAATTTAAATCGGAAATTCTTTTAACATTGTTGGGTGAAAAAGTGAGTAATTTAATCGCATATGTGAAACAGGAAGAACTATGTGATTACGAAAAACTTAAAGAGTTAATTTTGAAACAATATCAGCCAACACCACGTGATTGTTATTTAAATTTTAATAAATTACAAAAAGTGCATTCAGAAACCTTTGTGCAGTATGCTTCTAAGTTAAGTGCCATGTATGAATATTATTTACAAATTCGGGGAGTGAGTGATTTTCAATCACTCTGTGAGTTAGTTATTTCAGATAGAATATTCAATTCACTTGACCGCGAATTAATGACTCATATTGCAGTAAAACAAGGTGAGTCATTTTTAAAGCCGCTAGATCTTGGGAGAGAATTAGATGTATATATTTCTTCGAGAGGAAAAACAAAAGCGGAAGTATATTCCCCACGAAAAGGGCGCCATTCGTCCTACGAAAAAAATGTGTTTCTGTCTGAGATAAAAAACGCTAAGTGTATTCTTTGTCAAACAAATGCAGATCACCCGTTATATTTATGCCCTAAATTCAAAAATCTTTCTGTCAATGAGCGGGTAGATGTAGTGAAACAAAATAAATTTTGCTTCAAATGCTTGGCTCCTAATTGCCGTGTCAGCAAATGTAAATATAAACTGTGCTTTTGTGGCAAGGCTCACAATAAATTAATCCATTTTCCAACAACAAATTATTCATCTTCCCAGACGGAAAGTAACAGCAATGGGTCGGGATTGAATATAAATGCAAGGGTGTTTTCTAGTAGAGGAGGGGGGATGGCAATAGCGGAGTCGGCGAATTCGAACGAAACTAATCAAGGTCAACAGACACAGTCTTTTGCAGGTTGCGTTCAGAGGGTAAATGAAATAAGTCCCCAGTCTTTCGTCCCCCCCGTTGTCCGTTTACCTTGCCGTGGTGGGGGGGCTTGCGGTGTGGTGTGTTCGGGGTGAGCTCTTGGCGGAGTAGTGACCCCCAGTTGCTCAAACCGAAGTTCGGCGGGAAGGGATTTTTTTCTCCCTCTTTCCCTCATCACACTTACCAAATTTCGGAACAAGCCCAAGCCAAGGTGTGGCAACCGTGCCGATGGCTGCGTGGTACCGGGGCCAAGCGGTATCATTTACGGGAGGCTTCAGGGCTAGCTGGCGAACCCTGTCGTATGCAGCCTTACCCCTGTGTAGGGGGGCTACGCAGGGGCTCGACCCCACTTTTCCCCCCCAGTTCTCCGGTTCATTCATGGATAAAACAAAAAAAAACCTTTCTCCCCCTAGTGGGGAGCGTCAAAATGTACGTTCGAGCTCAGCAAAATTTTTTTTGATAAAACGCAGCGACCCAAATTTCAATTTCACAAAAGTATCCCCATTCTTGATAAACAAAGCAATTATAAATCAAATAGGAGATTTTGAATCTGTTAAAAAACTACGTAATGGCGAACTACTAGTCGAAATTAAAGGCATAAAACAAATAAAACAAATTTTAGCACTAAAACAAATCGGATCATTTCTTGTCACAGTCACAGAACATCAAACACTTAATTTATCCAGGGGAATAATTTCAGAACCTGACCTTCTATACACCGCTGAAAAGGAGATATTAGAAGAAATGGAGGACCAACACGTGATTGGAGTGAAAAGAATCACAATCAAGCGCAACGGAGAGATTGCGCCTACTAAACACGTCATTCTGACGTTTAGTACTCCTGTCCTCCCTTCACGTGTTAAAGCTGGTTATCTCTCTTGTCCAGTTCGACCATATATTCCGAACCCGCTAAGGTGCTTCAAATGCCAGCGATTCGGACATTCCAAGCTATCCTGCCGTGGCACAGAAACTTGTGCCAGATGTGCTGAAGCCGGCCACGATAGCGCTGAATGTACGAAGGAATGTAAATGTGTCAACTGCAAGGGAGATCATCCTTCCTATTCTAGAAAGTGCTCCAAATGGATTGTTGAGAAGGAAATACAGATCATAAAAGTAACTCAGAAAATATCATATCCCGAAGCACGAAAAATTATTGATTCTAGAACACCCACGACAGGATTATCTTATGCCGCTGCGATTAAAAAAGTTCTTAAATCATCCAGCACACAAACAGAGGCAGAAACCCAAACTAATACTGTTCAAAATAGCAAACCAAAAACTCAAAATAAACCATCCAATATCGTAAAATCTCCTCCAAAGAAAATAAATGAAAATAAAGAATCACAAATTGCAAATGTAAAACCTGCTGAGTCTCTTATTGTAAATATACCAAACACAAAAAATGTTAAAAAGTGTGTTGAACAAAAGAAAATTATAAAAGCTCGTGCAAAAATTGGGGTTTCCTCTAAACAGAGGCACCCTCAATATCATAATTTTAAAAAAGAAGACTTTTTATTACCTTCCAAACAAACAAAATTGACGAAATTTCTTCATAAGGAAGTTGTCCCTCCCCACCATGAAGTAGATGATGTTGAATTTAAGGAGCTTCCGTCATCCGATGATGAGGGATGGACAGACGTCCCTGCTTCATGAGCAGCTTCTCTCTCTTTTGGCCACTTTTCTCTTTCTTTTTCTTTATGGCCCTGAGCATTCTTTCTTGGAATTGTCAGAGTTACTCGCGTAATGTCACGGACGTCAAAGATCTTGTCGAATATCACCAACCGGCCATTTTCTGTCTGCAAGAGACATTCTTGTCACCTTCTGATCAACCGAGACTGAAAGGTTTTGAAATATACCGCAAGGACTGCTTGACAGGAGACCGTCGTTGTGGTGGAGTGGCGATGCTAATCTCTAATGATTATGCATCTAGCCAGCTCAATATCAACACGTCTCTTCAGGCAGTAGCTGCGCGTGTTCACCTTCACTCGCTGGTCACAGTATGTTCTGTGTACATTCCACCTTCTTATGACTTGAGAAGTGTGGAATTGCAGACATTGATAGATCAACTCCCTCCCCCATTTGTCATCTTGGGGGATTTCAATGGCCACAATCCTCTCTGGGGGAGCCCAGACACCAACAGTAGAGGATTGATAATAGAAGATTCTTTAAATGACAATGATCTATGCGTACTGAACAATGGTGAAAATACTTATTTCCACTTTCCGACGCAGACTTACCATGCCATCGATCTTGCAGTATGCTCACCTTCTGTTCTGCCACTGTGGGATTTTCATGTTGAGGGTGGACTCTACACCAGTGGCCACTTTCCGATCAAGATAACATTTACTGGACGCTGCAGCTATCAACAGCAGCAGCAATCCCGTTTCCGCCTTGATCGAGCCGATTGGGCAACATTTACCCAGCTGGCAGAAATAACATTCGAAGTCGTGAATGATACTGACATTGATGAAGCGGTAAGACGAGTAACCGACACTATTTTGAATGCAGCGAACGCTGCTATACCAAGAACCACTAAGGGAAGGATTAAATTTCCTAAACCTTGGTGGAATTCTGATTGTCAGGCAGCTTATAAAAGACAAAAGAAAGCATGGAGCACATTTCGTCGCTATCCGTCCACACAAAATCTTGTGGCACTGAAAAGAGCTCGTGCTGAAGCTCGAAAGATACGACGAAAAAGCCAGCGGGAGTCGTGGCAAACATATGTCAGCACAATCACGACATCCACCCCGTCCAAGACAGTTTGGGGTAAAATTAAAAAAATAGCTGGTAGTTACCAAACATCTTGTGCTCCGATTCTTGAAAAAAATGGTCAAACAGTTTCTGACTTCAAAGAGGTGGCTGACTGCTTGGGGACTCATTTGGCAGAAGTCTCCAGGGCAGGCAATTATAGCCCAAAATTTTTAGCTTTAAAATCCCTTAAGGAACGAAAAATCCTTAATTTTAAATCAAATGTTTTAAATTAATATAATCATAATTTTACTTTTAAAGAACTTGTTACAGCTTTGGAAAAAACTCGCAATACTTCGCCTGGACCGGACGAAATACTTAATATCATGCTGAAAAATTTGAGTAAAACCTCTCTAGCAAATATACTATATCTTTTTAATAGAATTTGGACTGAACAAAGTTTTCCAACAACCTGGACTCAAGCAACAATTATACCATTATTAAAACCGAATAAACCACCCAACAAACCCGAAAGCTATAGGCCTATAGCTCTTACAAGTTGCCTCTGTAAATTGATGGAGCGGATGGTTAACGCCAGACTGATTTTCATTCTGGAGGCAAACCAACTGTTATCTCCCTTTCAAAGTGGATTCAGGCGCGGCAGGAGTACAATTGACAACTTGCTGCTTCTTGAAACATCAGTTAGAGAAGCATTTCTTAAACGAAAACATCTCGTGAGCGTATTCTTCGACATTGAAAAGGCATATGACCGTACCTGGAGATATGGGATCCTCAAAACTCTTCACGAGTACGGGTTGCGAGGTAACCTACCAATCTTTATCTCCAATTTTCTTAAACATCGATCTTTTCGTGTACATGTCAAATCTGTCTTGTCGGATACCTTCATCCAAGAAGAAGGTGTACCTCAAGGAAGTGTTTTGAGCGTTACTCTTTTCATCATAGCAATCAACAGCTTACACGAACAGTTGCCTCCCGCTGTCAAAGGTACAATGTTCGTTGATGATTTTCAAATATCTTTTTCGTCATCGAACATGAGTATCATTGAAAGACAGCTCCAAATAGCTATTAATAAAGTCTCCCAATGGGCGGAGGAGAACGGCTTTGCCTTCTCTCCCCAAAAAACATTCTGCATTCATTTCTGTCGCAAAAGAGGCCTACATCCTGATCCGAACATTTTCATTAATAACCAACCAATATCTGTAAAAAATCAAGGGAAATTCCTTGGTATCATATTTGACAACAAATTTAAATTCTTACCACATATACAAGAGTTAAGGAAAAGATGCTTTTTAAAATTAAACATTCTTAAAGTCTTAGCAAACACTTCTTGGGGTGCTGATACAGAGTCCATGATAAGAATTTATAGGGCTCTGATACGCTCAAAAATTGATTACGGATGTCAAGTTTATGGCTCCGCTGCTAAAAGCTATCTCAAGATCCTGGATCCAATACATAATCAGGCATTACGTATTTGCACAGGGGCTTTCAGAATCTCGCCTATTAACAGCCTACATATTCTTACGCATGAACCTTCCCTTAATAATAGACGTCTTAAACTTTCCTTGAATTTTTATTTCAAACTAAAACCATATACGAACCACCCTTTACATCGTCATATTTTTAATCCATCTTATGTCTTCTTATTTTTGCACCGACCATCGGTGACCCCAACGTTTGGGATACGAATTCGTCAAGTGCTATCTGATTTGCAACTATCAGATTTTAATGTCCTCAACATAATAGAACCAATCGAACCATGGTGTGAAACAAATGTCCCGACAATCAAGGACCTCTATCGATTCCCGAAAGAAATTACTCCCGATACAACTTACCAACAAATTTTCCAGGATATTAGAAGCAGGTATTCAGAATATAAAGAGGTATACACTGACGGATCAAAAGCTGGTGATCGCGTCGGCTTCTCTGCTATAATTGATGACCAAGTACACGCAGAAAAATTAAATTCATCTTGCTCGGTTTTCACTTCAGAAATCAAAGCAATAATTACATCCCTTCAATCAATGGCGAAATCATCCCACAAGAAATGGGTGGTATACACTGACTCAAAGAGTTCACTTGAAGCTATCACTCACTGCAATAATAATAGTCATCCTATGATCATTCAATCTTGCCATTTATACAAACGTCTTATACAACATAGTTTTCAAGTTCTCTTTTGTTGGATCCCTGGTCATGCTGGGATTGCAGGGAATGAGGCAGCCGATGCTGCAGCCAAAGCCGCAAGTATCCAGGTTGAGGACAGTGTTCCTTTCGAGGATATAAAAAACGCTATCTATGACTGCCTGACCACCCATTGGCAGCAGGACTGGAGTAGAGAAATACAAAATAAACTACACTCCATCCAGCCCTCGATAAAAGGTTTTAAAACACAGAAGAACAACAGGAGAGAACAAGTTTTAATAGCTCGACTTCGTATTGGTCACACCAGGTTCACCCACAAATATCTTTTATGCAATGATACAGCTCCAATCTGTAATTTATGTAAAATTAATCAGACAGTGGTTCATATTCTAAGTATTTGCCCAAGCTTTAATCAAATTCGTTTTAAATATTTTAATAATTTTCATCCATCTTTGACGGAGTTGCTAGGGGACACACTCCACCCTAATTTGTTCCCCTTTCTTCACGAGATTGGTTTCATTTCTTTTATTTAGTGTTTTTATCTCTGTCATTTTGTTTGTTTCGTCTTCGTTTTGTAATGTGTTTCGGATTTTACTCACTTTTTGTCGGTCCTTTCTTTTGCCTGATTAAATTTAGTTTTAAATTTCATGTATGTTAGTTTTAAAAATAGTTTTTTAAATATTAAAAGTTTTATAGGTGATTTTTCTTTTTTGTGTTTGTGATTTTAGCCAAAATCACCTGAGAGTTCTTGCTTTTGTCTCTTCCTTTGAAATTTTTAACTTTATATGTGTCCTGTTACGAAATGATTTTAAAATTTTAGAAGTTTTATGTCCATTGTATTTTAGATAATTTTAGCACTCTCAGATCTTCATTTTTAACATAAAACCATCGTTTGGCGCAGTATAGCCTACTAAGGCTCTTGCGCCAGTAAACATAATACAACCAACCAACCAGTCTTTCGTCGCCACTAGTGTGGGAAACAGTAACAAAAATAAAAAACACGTTCTTTTATCCACTGCGAAGTGTTTCATTAAAAATAAATATGATAGATATGTAGAAATTAGATGCATTCTCGATGCAGGATCACAGACATGTTTGATTGAAAAGGATTGTTGCGATAGATTAGACTTAAATACTGCGAGATTTAACGCAGTAATTTCCGGCTTGGATGATTCTAAGTTAAATATTACGCGTTGTGTTAAGACTTCTATAACAAATAGAGATGGGAGTTTTGAGAAAGAATTAACGATGCTTGTTGTGAAAAGAATAATAGAATTCACACCATCAACGATTATAAATGTTGGTGTTGAACTTCCAAATATGATTCAGTTAGCGGACGAAACTTTCTTTATTCCGGGGAGGGTGGATGCTTTGCTTGGTGGAGAAATTTTCTATGAGTTATTAAAATCGGAAAAAATATATATACCAGGGTCTCAATTAATGTTACAAAAATTCGGTGCTCGGTTACATTGCGACCGGCACTATAAATAATATAAGTGAAGCAAAAGTGCATTGTGCGTTAGCTGTAGAGGACGATTTAAATAAAACGTTACAGAGATTCTGGGAGGTAGAAAATTTAGAAGTAGAGGTACCTGCGAGTAAAGAAACTGCTGTCTGTGAGGAACATTTTGCAAAAACTCATTTCAGGAATAATGAGGGTAGATACGTTGTTTCAGTACCCTTTAAATGTGACCCTTCGTGTTTAGGGGAATCAAAGGATGTTGCTCTCAGACAACTGAATTCGTTGTGGAAAAGGTTTTCCCGAGATACGGAATATTTCAAATTGTATAAAGACTTTATTAATGAATATGATAAACTTGGTCACTTGAGAGTGATTTCGGACAATGACATTCCAAAAAATGTTTACTATATGCCTCACCATGGAGTATATCGACCCGATAAGACTACAACTAAGCTACGGGTAGTGTTTAACGGTTCCAGTCCTACCTCTAATGGCATTTCCCTCAACTCCATTCAGTATAAGGGGGGAGTGATACAAGATGACTTGTTTACAATTATGCTTAAGTTTAGAAAGCATATTTATGCGATGACAGCAGACGTAGCTATGATGTATCGCCAAATATTAATTAACGAAAATCAACATAGTCTGCAAAGAATTTTGTGGAGGGACTATGCAAATGGACCAATAAAAACCCTGGAGCTTAAGACAGTTACCTACGGCACAGTGTCTGCGCCTTTCCTCGCTATGAAAACCTTACAGCAATTATCTGTAGATGAGGGAGAAAATTTTCCTTTATCAGCACCCGTTTTACGCGGCTCTTTCTACATGGACGATGCGCTGTGTGGCGGAGCTACATTGTTAGAAGCAAAAGAATTACAGCACCAATTAATTTCAATTTTGGAGAAGGCAGGAATGAGGCTGCACAAGTGGTTTGGAAACCATCCAGAGCTTTCACCAAATTCAGAAGACTATGACTTTTCTAGTCTAGGTGAAACAAAAACGTTAGGCGTGATATGGCAACCACTGCAAGACTGTTTTTCATTTCGAATTACAGTAAATTTGGATATTACATACACCAAAAGAACAGTGTTGTCCACAATTGCACGAATATTTGACCCTATGGGGTTAATCGGCTGTGTTGTGGCTAAAGCAAAAATATTGATGCAACAATTATGGCAATTGAAACTGGACTGGTGCGACGCTCTGCCCTTGGCAGAATCCCAAGAGTGGCACCAATTCCTTGTTGCGCTGACTAGTATAAATGGCATAAAAATTGACAGATGTATCGTTATCGACAAAGCTGTCGCTATAGAATTCCATGGATTCGCGGACGCTTCGGAACGCTGCTATGGAGCTGTGGTGTATTGCAAATCTTGTGATCCTTTGGTGAAACAACTGTGAAATTAGTAGCCAGCAAATCCAGAGTTGCCCCTCTGAAGAGTTTAACCATCCCAAGACTTGAGTTACTGGCTGCAGTGTTGCTGTCCAAATTAATGAAGAAGGTGCTGACAGCATTAAAACTGCCGGTAACTAATGTGTATCTTTGGAGTGATTCCATGATTGTCTTGGCGTGGATTCAAAAGGAGCCGATAACGCTAAAAACTTTTGTGAGAAACAGAATTTCGGTTATTCAAGAACTGACTTCCGTGTCTCAGTGGCGACACGTTCAATCAGAACTGAATCCAGCCGATCTTATATCCCGAGGTGTTGATCCGAGAAAGTTGTTAGAGGCTGAACTTTGGTGGCGAGGGCCACACTTCCTCTCTTACAACAATTTGGACTATCCAAATAGAGACATTTCAGTTCCAGATAAATTAAAGGAGTTTAGATACAGAACTGAAAAACTCCACAACTCTGGACAGTGACACTCAAATTCAAATTTTGAATATTAATGTTACTGATTTTTTTGATGAGTTACTTAATCTAAGTAATAATTATTCTACTGTGCTTCGTATTTTAGCTTATATTTTCAGATTTGTGCAAAATTCAAGACATCCAGCAGACAAATTGTCTGGACCAGTAAGCAAGGAAGAACTCACTAAGGCTGAATCGGTGCTGGTAAAAAATTGGCAGCTGCAGTCATTTCCAGCCGAGATGCGAGCTTTGGAACGTGGTAAACAGGTTTCGCCAAATAGTAAGTTGCGAAGTTTAAATCCGTTCTTGGACGCCAGTGGAGTGATGAGAGTTGGAGGCAGATTAGGTAATACTAATTTTGCCTTTGAAAAAAGGCATCCTATCATTTTACCGAAGAGCGACCGACTTACCTTTGTAATTCTTTTAACCTATCATTTAAAGTATTTTCATATTGGTCCTTCAGGCTTACTTAATTGTGTTAGAGAAAATTTTTGGCCGTTAAATGGTCGTTCTGCATGTCGGAAGGTCGCACATAACTGCATTATCTGTTTTAAAGCTAGACCTGTAGCCTCCATTCAATTGATGGGTGACTTACCTAAAGAAAGAGTTACACCCGATTTCCCGTTTAATTGTACCGGGGTAGACTTGTGTGGTCCTTTCTATATAAAGTATAAGCAACAAAGGAAAGGAATATTTCATAAGGTGTATATTTGTCTATTTGTTTGTTTTGTGTCAAAGGTCGTACACTTGGAAATCGTGTCGGATCTAACTTCCGAATCGTTTCTTGCCACGTTAAAGAGATTTGTAGCGCGTCGAGGGAAATGTGCCAAACTATATTCCGACAACGCTAAAAATTTTGTAGGTGCAAATAAGATGTTAAAGAATTTTATTCAATTAGTTAAAAATCCAGACGAGAATTTAGCTAATTACTTATCTTCCGAAGGTATAGAATGGAAATTTATTCCACCCAGAGCGCCAAATTTTGGTGGTCTCTGGGAAGCCGCGATAAAATCGGCAAAATATCATCTCAAAAGAGTTGTTGGCAATGCGAAACTAACGTATGAAGAGTTACATACTATAATTACGCAAATTGAAAGCATCTTAAATTCAAGACCGCTAATTCCGTTGTCAACAGATGAAGATGATTTTGCAGCTTTAACTCCTGCACATTTTCTGCTAGGTAGATCGATGAATTCAATCATTGAGCCAGATCTAACTAACCTTAGTGAAAATCGATTAACAAAATGGGAAAGAATAACCAAAGTTGTTCAACAAATCTGGCAAAACTGGCACAAAAATTATTTAAGTGATCTACAGCAACGGGGCAAGTGGCGATTCGCAAAAGAAAATGTAAAAATTGGTGATTTAGTTATAATTATTGAAGATAATGTGCCTACTTGTAAGTGGAACTTAGGCAGAATTTTAAATGTGTATTATGGAGATGATAGAAAAATTCGTGTTGTAGATATTAAAACTCAATTTGGAACCTTTAAAAGGTCTATTTCTAAAATATGCATATTACCGATGTCATAACTAACATTGTTTGCATCTGTGTTATTTAGTTTGAATATTTTTATTTTATTTTCATGTATAACATTGTGTTTAATATTATTTACTGGTTAAATTTTTATTTTATTGTGTGAACTGATATGAAATTTTATCTAATTTGTGAAGTGTTATTCATGAGTAACTGTTGGTTTATTTGGCCAATTTTGATTGAATGTTTAAAAATCTGGTATGGACCCCACACTACTTCCTTTTACGTGTAAATTTCTTAGTAGTTGCCTTAAGTGTTAAAAAAAGTGCTTGGAGTGAGCAAGGTGAGCATTCAAATATTTGCTCCCCTAATCTGCCACGAAACAATGCAAAAAATATTTTACAATGGTTAATTTCCTAAATATTGCTGATTTTAATTTCCATTCAGTGAATTTTTCGCAAAATATCGCCAATAGCGCCAAGTTGAACCCAAATTCAAAAAATAATTTTTCCGACAAATTTGTCGCCAACTTGGCGCCAAAGAGTTTGGCGACATATCGCTAAGTGGTCGCGCCAATTCATATCACTTGAGTCTGCATTGAAATTAACACTGATTTACCTCAAAAAAGAGGTAAAACACCCCCTTGGGAACATTCGAATGCAACCACAAGGGGAGGTGCACAACTAGACCATCCTCAGAGCCTACATACCAAGCTAGAAGCTTCTACGGCACATAGTTTTTGAGTTATGCGACCCACATACATACATACGCACACACGTACATACAGACGTCACGAGAAAACTCGTCATAATTAACTCGGGGGTGGTTGAAAAGGATTTTTTGGCTGCTTATATGTTGGTAGGTACATATGCACGTGCTGACAGGTCGAAAAAACTACTGAACATTCATTCGGGGGTGAGCAAAATCAAAATTTAGACTCAAATTTGAGTGATTTTTTTTTCACGATCACAATACTTCCTTTACTACGTAAAAGGAAGTAAAAACATTGCAATGCCGGGCGGTATGTTCGCGCCTGTGCGCGGACTCCGCGCCGCGCAGAAAAGAAATGTGTGATTAGGTCGAGAAACGAGTAGTGTGCAACTGAGCGAGCTACGGGACGGATGCGTTGCCGTGCTCGTTGTGCAAAAATAATGAGAAACAAATAAAGAGTTTCAATTACAGTCCATTTTTTGAACTTGTGTTTATTGAATTGAGAGTTGCCTCGACACATTCAATTTTCGAAAGACTTATGTTTTTACCGTACGGTTGAGCTTCTTTTAGAGATAAAAATGTACTGGAGTCTCCATCGCCGATGTATTAGGTGGACCGGAAAGTAATGTCGTTTCTGCGCATGCCAATACTTGATTGTCATTTGTCAGCTCATTGTTTGGTTCAGAGGCGTACCAAAGACATTGTGAGGTTATAGTGATTTCTTTACTTATAGACAATTGAATTACAATTTTTTTTTGTAATTCTGGGTAAAATGGCCAGCCAAATACCAGAAGAGGTACACATCCGGCATTGCATGCTCTTTGAGTTTCGCAAGGGAAATAACGCAACAGTTGCTACCAAAAACATTTGCGATGTTTATCCAAATGCACTGGACATTCGTAAATGCCAAAGGTGGTTTTCCAAGTTCAAATCGGGTAATTTTGATCTTTCCGACTCGTATCGATCAGGAAGACCATCAACGTTAGACAACGACGTGTTAAGGGCGGAAGTGGAAGCAAATCCGTGTCAGACGATCGAGGAATTTCAAACAGTCTCAACCAACCTTGGTCGACCATCCAAGAACATTTGAAGCAGATTGGGAAAGTAAGCAGAGCAGGTGTTTGGGTCCCGCATAATCTGTCCGAACAGAATAAGGCTAACCGATCAATCACATGCAACTTATTGCTTCAACGACACAACACAGAAGCGTTTTTTGATCGCTTGATCACAGAAGATGAGAAATGGGTCCTGTATGATAACCCAAAACGCAAAAGGCAGTGGCTCTCTCCAAATGAAATCCCTCGGAGTACTGCTAAGCCAGGTTTACACCCCAAAAAAGCGCTTTTGTGTGTTTGGTGGAGTATTCGCGGCATTGTTCATTTTGAACTACTGAAACCTGGACAAACTGTTACTGCAGACCTCTACAGCGAACAATTGCAGCGAGTCAATCAATCTTTAATTGAAAAGTGGCCAGCGATTGTCAACCGAAAAGGCGTCATTCTCCAACATGACAATGCAAGACCGCACTGCGCAAGGCGAACTCTAGAAGAAATTAATGAATTGGGGTGGGAGGTGCTGCCTCATCCACCATATTCGCCCGATGTTGCACCATCGGATTTCCACTTATTCCGAGCGCAGCAACACTTTTTAAGTGGCAAAACATTTACAAATTTGGTTGATATCCAAAATGCCATCTCTTGATATTTTGCCGAAAAACCAATTAATTTTTATCGATCAGGGATTGAAAATTTACTCACTAGATGGCAAAAGGTTATTGACAATGATGGGGAATACATCATTGATTAAAAATAAAGACTCGTTAAAAATGTATGTGTTTGTATTTAGCGTAAGAAAACGACATTACTTTCCGGTCATCCTAATAGTTCAGGTAACGAACACCTCGTTCACTTACAGACCACTGGAAAAGTCTTATGCCTTCCGATTCCATTTTCCCGGATGAGCTTGTATGGTTTTTGGTACACGTTTGTGAGTGTTTCAAGTTCCACCCCTCAAATACAGGACCAACACGAGGCCCTTTATATGAACTGCAACCTTTGCATGCTTTCGACATTACGTCTACATCAATAACTTTTCCAGTATCTGCACCTAGCAGAAAAAAAATTTAGTATTAAAAGTATGTACCCTCTGGGGTCTATCGTCCGTTTTAAGGGACGATTTTTCTTTCCTTAATAAAAACATTATTTTTTACATAATATTTTATTATTTTTCCTGCCCATTAAACACTTTTTGTAACCAGTATATAAAAAATCTTTGGAAAAAAAATGTCAGGCATTAATGGGTTAATTATTAAAATTTCTAATAAAAGAGTAACTGTTGAGCGAACTATATCTCGTATCAAGCAGTACAAATACTTTGAGGGCAGTATACCTTATACTGCCCTACATTCTGCTACACTGTTAAAACAACAATTTCAAAATTGACGAAAAAATGCTCATTTTTGACGACATGCACCCTTCAATATGGCTCCGACGACTTGGTGTTCAGAATTGAAACACACTAGTACTCGGGTTTGAAACCTTTCACCTACTCGGGTGAAGTAAATGTGCTCGGTCTTGAGTAACAGAAACTCGTTATTGAGCATGTAATGGGTTCCAAAATGAGTATATAACGAGTTGTGTGTTCATTTATGAGCAAGTAATATTTTCAAAAATGAGTATTAACAGAGTAGTTACGTACTCATTTGTGAGTATGCAATGAGTGTAAACCGAGCTAAATGTACTCAATTTGGAGCATGTACTACTTTCAATACTGAGTAATACCCGAGATCTTTGTACTCATTTCTGAGTGTACCGTAATTTCAAATATGAATATTTACTGAGCTGCATGTGCCCGTTTCCGAGTATATAGCAATTTCAAAGACGAGTACGAACTTCACTATACGTACTCGCTTTTGAATTTATCTTGATTTCATATATGAGTATGTGTTGAGCTACATATACTCATTTTTGAGCAGATCACAGTTTCGAAAATGAGCTGTAAGTACTCATTTTGAAGTGCACTGCTTTTGTCTTACTCTATGATGTTCCCTTTTTCTTATTGTATTCACAGTTGGCAGAATGTTATTACTTTCTTTTTGTAAGTGGCAGGCACAGGAGGAGTAGCATCTCTCATCATCTTACCCAAGAGATGCAATTCCACCCGTGCCTGCTAAAAATACTCGTAACTTTTACAACTGTAAGGACAATAAGAAAAGATGAACATCCTGAAATAAAACAAAAGCAATGCAATCACAAACGAGTACTTACGCTGCTGAAACAATTTAGTGAAATGCGTTTTGAATTAATAATTGCTTTGTAATAAAAAATGCTAAATTAAGAGCTTAAAATTATTAGACTCCATTCTTATATGAATGTATCATGAAAAAAAAAAACAAAACTAATGTATTATCAAAATCTTTTTATTGCAAAACTTGTAGTATTTTCAGCATTAAATTGCAACAATTTTTGCTTTCAGTAAAAATATAAATACATGAAAATATATTTTTTTTGCTTTGTGAGCAAAACATTGCGTTAAAATTTTCATAGTTTCAACAACAAAATGTTCTACATTATTTTCCAATCCGTTGAAAACAGAGATAGTTTCATCTCTAACATTACAACACAACATTAAGTTTCGACAACAAGTGTACCTTAACAGGAACTAAAAATGAACTTAGAGAAAAATTTCACTCCAACTTAATTCTGGACACATTCCAATCTGTATATAAAACGTTGTTAGATTTATTTACTTAAATCACTAACTTATAACTTCTCTAATGTGTGTTTAATATGTGTGTATTCATTTGATGTGAATATATTACCTTTATTTTATTATTTTAATTTTAATGCAACCTGTAAGCAAAACTTTTTAAATGAATTGTGATTTAGTTTGTTAATTAACTCTGTCAACGAAATTTAGACAAAAGGTTTTCCTACAAAATATTGTCTTTATAATTGAGTATTAATTGTCGTTTTTTTTTTTCCCAAAATTGATAGTTTTTTAACCTTAAATTGTTTCATAAAAAATTAAAATTATGTATTTACATGAAATGAATTCTTACAAATTGCAGAAGGAATAAGTGAATTAAAACATATCTAATAATTTATTATACAATGATAACATTTTTAAAAAAATGAAGAAAAGTGTCTAGAATTATGTCCACAAGAGTATATAGATTGCTTAAGAAATAAAATGAGAAATAAATGCAAAATTGCAAACGTGTAACATTTTTACAAAATATTAGTCATTGATAAGTATAAAATCGCAACACATGTTGCTTGTGGTAAAAATTTATACAGGGTGACCCAAAAGTCAGGACGAACTTTAAAAGTGAACAATTCCAAAACGAATGAAGATAAAAGCATACGGTTTGCACTAAACAGATAGGAATTGAGCCGGGTTTTGCGTGGTAATGAAAAACTGGTTCTATTGGTGGCCAACAGACGGCTGTCAGATGTCTGATTTGAGTCTATGAACAGTCACAGATGATATAAAAAGGAGCAACCGCGGGCAGGTAATGGTAGTCGAAGCTTATATGCATAGAAATACTGTCCTGAGTTAAGAAACCCTCATAGACAGAACTCTGGATAGATTTTTATGCATATAAGATTACCTGCTGCAATACATACTGTATCAGGTAATGGTAGTCAAAGCTTATATGCATAAAAATGCTGTCCAGAGCTGTATAAGAGAATTTCTCTACTCAGGACAGCATTTCTATGCATATAAGCTTCGACTACCATGACCTGCACGCAGTTGCTCTTTTTTACATCGTCTGTTACTTTGCATTGCCTCAAATCAGACACCTGACAGCGCCGTCTGTTGGCCACAATAGAACTTTTTTTTCATAACCACACAAACCCCGGCTCAATTCCTATCCGTTTAGTGCAAATCGTATGCTTTTATTTTTATTTGTTTTGGAATTATTCAATTTTAAAGTTCGTCTTGACTTTTAGGTTACTCTGTATTCATACATGAAAATATATTTTTTTGCTTTGTAAGCAAAATCTTGTTTTTCTCATATTTTTAATTACAAAATGTAAATATGAAATAAAGCTCATTTCCAGTTGATCCATACAAGCAGACAAAAAAGTTCAAAAATGGTAAGAAAACTAATAATTTCAGTTGTAGACGTCACGTTTACAATTTACGCTAGGTGAGATTATACTAGAAAACTGCACACCACTATTACTACACGTTTCAGAACAATACTAAATGGCGTCGTGTTCAAATACTTTTTTTTTACACGTTTTTTCATGATGAAAATCATTTGTTAGGGTGCACTGAATTAAGGTTAATTCTGTGCAAGCTACTTTTCGATCACTAATATTGAACTGATCTGGAGAACTTTCTCTACTGTCACTGGGATGAAATCTCTGAAGATGCCGTTCATAATTAAATAGCTTTATGAACTGCTGTTTGCAATGTTTGTCACAGCACTCATATGGTGCATGATGAAAATTTCGAATGTGACGACAAAGTTGACAAAGACTATTGAATTTGATCTTGCAAAATGTACAAAGCATTACTGCAAATTTTTTTTTTTAAGTCCAACTATTTTTTCATTCAAACACTAACACTGCAGAAAATAAATATTTAAAGTTAAATTTCACAACATTTTTTTAAAGAATAATATCATTTTATCTCTACTGAACTCCTGTTTTTGACGAATTCAACAAACAAAATTCAATTCTTATAAAAATTTAAAGTTACAAAAGAACAATGTACAATAGTTAGGCATTCAAAAAAAAATTGCCTCTTATCTCCTTCATTCAATTTCTCACACTTATAAAAAAACAAAAGTTGATGCATTTCCAGGTATTCTTGCAATACGGAGAAGTACGGATTCCTTCGCGCCAACCTATTAAAAAGAAATTAACACAAAATTAATAAATGACGAGTGCAATTACCATGGTTCAAACCATATAGTTAACAGTATTATTTAATTTGGAAGTTGCTCTATCTTTAAAATTTTACATGCCTGCTGGGCATGTTTGTCTAAAAAATTCACGCCCGCATAAAATTTTTACATGCCCAGTTTTATTCTTGCTAATTACATTTCAATTTGTCGTATATTGCATTAATACGTTGACCTTCTAAACTACAAAAATTCGTAGCGCTGTGCTAAAAGCTTGTGTACCTTCCGACTAGTTTCGATTTACTGGCATCTTCTCAGAAGCCAAATATCCAATGCGTTGTCAATGTACAACGCATAAATTCTAATATGGACGAATACAATAAATCAATCACAAGCTAACTGAATTTCGATTCTCCCAGCAACAAACTACCTCGTTGTTAAACAGTCAACATGTTAATCATACAAAGGAGAATATTAATAGCCTTTGATCTGAATCATTGTAATACAATTTTTTAAGTAAAATATGAAATAGTAAGGTTTGGAAAGAAATATTTGATTAAAAAATTACATGCTCAGCTGCGCATGTAAGGGTAGAAGATTCATGCACAATCAGAATTTTTACATGTCCCGGGCATGTCGGGCAATATAATTCTTGAACCGGGTTAAACGGGTAGAACTTTCAGAAAACTGCTACAGATAGTATGGGTCAGGGCTTGAAAAATCTTCAAAATTTTGCATGCAAAGCTTTATGTCTGCTGTTTATTAATAAAAATCATTTGAATTTGTCGCATAGCATTAATATGTTGACTGCTAAGCTACAAAAAAATCATAGGATATGAGCTGTGAAAAAAAAACTGCACTTGTCAACTACTTTTGATTTACTGGCATCGCCTCAGTCGCCAAATACTCATATTGATGCCAATGTACTACAGAGTAATTCTAATCTGGACCAAAAGAGCAAATCTATCACCTAAAAGCTGACTCAATATTCCAGCAAAATGACATGAAAACGCATAATTTCGTAGCTGAGCAGTCAACATGTTAAAGAGAAAAAAAAATTAAGTTAACAGTTTATATCTGAATCAAGAATTATTTTAATAAAGCAAAATACGGCAATTTCTTAAAGTACGAAATAATAAGTGGTATAAGTTACAATAACTTCCAACTTAAAAAATATTTGAAATGTTCTCAGGATGCAAAAAAACTTTCTTTTGAACTTCTTATGCAATTTTTAGAATGTTGACAATTTTGCAATGATTCTCCAATTTTTCCGAACATACTATATTCAGAGTCTGATTACCACACGGGGATGCGGGGCACAGGCCCCTCCTCTTAGATTTCAGGGGGGGGGGCCAAAATCTCCTTACTTTATCCAATTCCTCCTAAATACAAAATGCCTAATGTATATTTTGCTATTAATATTAAAAACCTACTGCATATGTCGACGTATATTTGTCTCTTAATAATTTGATAGCATTATTATTGTTTTTTTTTAAGTTCAATCTTTTCGGCCCCACAAAACTTTTATTTCATTCTTGTATTGTAAGAATTCGTAACACGTAACTGATATGAGAAGGGGAGTGGGGGGGGGGGGCTGAAATAGAAATGTACCCCATGTCCAATGTCAGAACGATAGGGCTCTGACTATATTCAAAAACAAAAACACTTTTCATGTTACAAACTTGCCAACCTTACAAAGCGGAAAAGTAGTTTAAACGAAATTAGTAAGCAAGAGAAATGCTTGTACCATAGAACTTGATAAATGTTAATCCAAAATTGATAATTTGAATGTTTGTGAGGCATAAATTGTGGAAAATTAATGAAATAATATATTCTTTATATTTTTTAATTTAAGAAATTTTCAAGTGGTAGTTGAAAAGATTCTTTTCTTTGACAAAGATTGGATTCCTTTGCTTTAACAGTCATTATGTTAGCTATAATTTATAAACAAAGCTGAACCCAAAACTAAAATATCCTCTCATTGTACCCTCGACAGTTAAAGTTTGATGATTTCCTTAATTTCTTAGAAAGAGATTTTAATAAAACAAATTTTAAGAAAGTTATTGAAAGACGACAAAAATTTCAAATGGTAACTATAAGTAATAGAAATTTTAAAAAGTGAGAAAGAGCTAACCAGGCTAAATGTTCATAGCATACTTTCATTTGAAGGCTTGATTGTTGTCAAATAAACTTAGTAATCACGAGCGAACTGCTCTGCTGCAGAACTTCCAGAATGTCTTGCTTGAACAACTATTGACCCAGGCAGTGGTCCGAAGCATAAGTTCCCCCCTCTATTGCTGTAGAGCAAGTTGAATTCAGCATCAATCTAGAAAATATTTATACACAATGAATAAATTATTTATTAATAATAATAGCTGCAGCAAAATGTTAAAACATAACATTTTAAGTTCTTTCAGCACATAGGTTGGCCTATTTCTTTTTTTGCCAATTTATTA
Organism: Uloborus plumipes; assembly: GCA_038373865.1. Classification (NCBI taxonomy): domain Eukaryota; kingdom Metazoa; phylum Arthropoda; class Arachnida; order Araneae; family Uloboridae; genus Uloborus; species Uloborus plumipes. The sequence continues at coordinate 819 of JAXGGA010018605.1, read as the reverse complement.
TTACACTAGGTTCTACTGTACACAAGGCTATACAATGTACGTATTTTTACTCAAATATATTGTAAAAAATATCAAAATTAAAGAAAAAATGAATTTTAAAACAATTTAAAATTTTATTTAAAATCATATTTTTCTAAACAGGGGTCGCCAACCTAAGGCCCGCAGCCAGATCCGGCCTGGGAACAGATTTTGTCTGGATCCCTGGAAGCTTGCTAACTAAAAAAAATTTAATAAAAATCTTTTTATTTTTATCTTTAACTACGATAACCTTGTCTCAATTAATCTAACTTTTACAAGTTTACCAAATGTCATATTAGAGCTTTATGACAAATTTATATTTATGGGTATTAAAATGGTACTAATTGAAAATTTAAAAGAAAATGTAGGTAAATCAGTAGGTGTGAAAAAGCAATAAATAAATAACTCTAGTATTGCGCAACATTGTTGGGACAAGAATCATTCTTTCGATTTTAATTCCTTTCAAATTGCCCAAAAATGCCCCAACCCATCAGATCTTGATTTTTGGTAATCCTTCCACATTTTGAAAAACAGTTCTGACTTAGTTAACGATATAAATGCTATTCCTTATCTTTCTGCTGTTCGGCGTCCATTTGTATAAATTATAATTGTTAGCCTTTTGGCTTTTCGTGTCGCTTATCTTTACATTTCAATTTTTGCTCACATTTTTTGATTAATTTAAAATTTTATTTCATTCTGTTTTCTTTCTACTGTTTTTTCCGTGTGTTACAATTGCTTCGGTACATAATTTTCCTATTTGCAAATTCATTGCTAATTTATTCATAAGTGGCTTCAATTTTT
>JAXGGA010018604.1:0-21747 GCA_038373865.1 Uloborus plumipes | reverse complement strand
TTTTTCCAAAGATGTTAATAAAAATTGAAAGCTATCTATAAACTGTAGCGAAACATTTACTCATATTATTTTTTAGCTGAGCGAAAATGAAATATATTTTTCAATATTGGATGCAATGACCTTAATTTCCTGATCTTTTAGTTTTCCAACACCCTGCATAATGTGGTGAGCGTCATAGGATTTTAAGTTGTGAAAAACAACTGGTATCATTTTGTGCATTCTATACTGCAAATAGCATGAATTGGGAATGGCTGACCTATATCAACGCCTCAAGGCGTTGCCTATATATTCCGGTCAAGTGGTCATGGTCGCGTACTTTATCCGTATTCAGTGCTTTTCTGCATAGCGTGCAGTTTGTTTCATGAAATTTATTTCCTCCTCTTTTGACATTTTAATTGGTTTTACATTTAATAACTTCTTTGCAGTAATTTCTTTTTCATTTATAATGCTATTTAAAAATTTATCTACTATTTCCGGTCCTCGATAAACAGTTACGGGCTTGAAAACAGTTCCTCCTGGCCCAATGACTATATATGCAGTGAAACTTTTTGCATGTACGTATTTTCAACACAAGGTTCCACATTATCAGTGTAAACAAGAAGTGATTCAAAATCGGCATAAATAATGAATGGAACATCATGTTGATAGTTTACATTTTTGAATAATTCTACATTTTTTTTCTGGGTTCGGTATTCTAATTCTCTGGGGTGAGTGTTCATTGCAGTATTCGGTATGCTCTTGAAGTCGTTTTTTGGAAGAGAACCTATATAGGCAACGGAAGCATATGTGAGTCTGATGTTCCGATCTTGTAACGCAGTGGCGTACCTATGGGGGTGTTTTGGGGACAACCCCCCCCCCCCGAAACGTTGGTCCAAAAATGCAAAAATGAGATGAAAAAATATAAAACTCCTAGAATGAAAAAGTACGATTCTCCAACGAATATCATTGTGTTACAGACTTCATTGCCACCCCGCCCCCCCCTCCCCTTCCCAGAATCATTAAGGATTGTCTTTTTTAGGAAATAAATGTCAAAATTTTCCGGAGGTAGACCTCTAAACCTCCCATGATGATCGAAATTCGTCTGAAATTGCGTTTTTGGAACTGAAATTTCAAAAAAATCGCTGGGAAGAATTTCTGTGTCCTAATTTTTTCTTTCATATTATTAAAAACGGCTGGCAATCGTGTTTTACTGACTGAGGAAGAGATCGAACATCACCAAGATAGTCTAGAATGGAGTTTTTAGAGGTACAATTTACGAAAATTTCCGGGGGCAAACCCCCGGACCCTCTTCCATTTTTCTACAGTAATATTTCTTTATTCTTTAAAAAGCTGTTCGGTTTTTCGAACTTTGGAAGTATACATTTTCAAGTGCGTATTATATATATATATATATATATATATATATATATATATATATACACATACATACATGCAAAAGTGTGGGTAAAAAGGGGTTGCTCCCCCCCCTCCCCCCCCCACTGTTTTTAACCTCGTGACGATTTAGAATATAACCCCCCCTGAAACCAACGAGTAGTTACGCCACTGTTGTAACGTCTCCTAATAGACGTGACATGTTTCGTATTAATCCATTAACCGCCAAAACTCGAAATCATTATTTGTTTTGTATACAAATCATAAAAGTTATTATTTTGAGCCCATACAATAGTATTATGCTTCAAAAAGAACAAAATTTCACTTACAATTTGAAATATAGGGTCTTGCGTTAACGCAACGTCAGCGGATAAGGGGTATAGATGCCAAGTTGTTTTATTTGATACAATTCCGCAGTTTCAATGAATTTTAGACATAAAATTTGAATGAGCTTTGATATGCTTTTGAAACATGCAGAGAACTTTAGAAAAAATTGAAATTTGTTTTTAAAAAATTAATCTTAATAAATTTTAAATTTAACAAATTATTTATTATCCAAGGTCATACATGATAAACTTTGTTGCAATCAGGGTGGAGAGCAATATCACAAGCATTGCAATGATAAACAGTTTGACAATGGCAATGGGGCCGTGGTCAGCCCAATCAATAGGGTGTCGGACTCGTAACCTGAGGGTCCCGGGTTTGATCCTAGCTGATCAAAGATTCACCATCGTTACTAATGGTGGCTGAGCGACACAAAATACGGGTGGTGGTCATAAAGTCCTCCAAGTGAGACGATGCTTCTGGAGGAACAAGACCAGTTGTTTGCTCGGCCCTTGGTCTGGTTCAAAAGAACAGAGCGCTCTGAGCTAAATCAGGCTTCGACCATAATGGTGCTCGTAAAAACGGAAGCCGTACTTATTATGTGTAAAATCAGGTTGATCTGTCTACTCAGGCTCGGGTACCCGAGTGGTTTCAGAAACAACACAATGGCAATACTTGCATCGTAGCCTTTTGTTATTTGTAGACCTTGCTGTAAAATGCCCCCACCCCCGATACTGGCATTGGTAAGCTGAATGTAATTGGCCGTCCTGTAGCTGTACTTTTCTTCCGTGTATTATTATCAAAGGGCTGTAAAAAATTAAGTGCAACCTCTCATCTAGAATCCAACAGTGACTTTCTATTTCCTTCTTCAGATAGTCTTGAAAGTTTCCAAGCATTTGTTTATGCAACATCGGTATAATTTGAAAATATTGGCCACCATTTTTTCTCTCGGACTCCAATTCTATAATTTGAAACTAAATTATCGCACGAATCAACATTACCCATTTTCATGTTATATTGCTCAATGATTTGATTCAAAGCTGAGGGACAGAAACATTTTTCTTCTGAATTCTGAAGTAGCGAGAAACAATCTTTACGAGGGTAAATTTTATCTTAAGTAGAACCTCGAATCATCATCAGAGTTTATATATTTTTTTTTTCAAAAACCTGTTCGAATTCTTCTTAAACTATTATATCTTGTTCTGGGCATTTCAAAAGGTACAGAATAGAAATTAAATCTATGACTTTCGGAAGAACAGTTGAGACAGGCAGTCTGACTACCCCTTTTTCGCTGACGATGCGCTTACGCAACACCTGCTTTTGCTTTCTTTCCCTCCCCCACAGAATCAATTTCTGAGTGGATTTTTTTATAAAAGTGACCTTGACTAAGAGTTATTTCACATATAAACACGAACTTTTTTGATACAAAAATAGATCACAAATTTGAGCAAAAAAAAACCATGTTAGAACCGCAATTTTTATTACAAATAAAAAAAAATGTTTGAGGCAATTTTTTTACTAAACATGTTTATATGGTTGTTCTTAAACCTAAAACTGAAATCAGTACAAAAATTAGGAAAAAAACGAATTTTTTATGATTTTTTACAATGACCACTGGGTCAACGCAACACCAGCAGCGGGTAATGGCCTAGACAACACACCATAGCCAAAAGCCATCTACTAGATATCCACTGGCTATTGAAAGTAGATATTGTAAAATCCACTAGATATCCATGAGATATCTACAAATCTCCACGAAAGGTTAGAAAGGTTGCATCCATGGTACGTCTCAGAGAGGTTTGAATATCACGATAGCTGTTGGATATACAATGGATATCCCTTAGATATTGTGGATTAAGGATAGATATCCATGAGATGTGTGTCACATGTAGATTACATCTGTTAGATATCCAAGGGCTATGGCTATTTGGAAAGCTTAAAGACGTCTAGAATATCCTTGTTTTGTGTTACTTAGCAGTGAGAATATAAATTGCATCTTTTAAAAATTTAAATACAAAGTTATTAAATTTACAGAAAAAATTGAGAAATGAAAATATTTTTATGATACATCTTTGAATTTTTCTCCTTTTAACTCATTTTCTTCATAAAAATAGTGACTTTGTAATTAATATTTTTAGTAAAAAATACAATCTATTATTCAGAATTTTTTTGATAAAATTACAACTGTTATTAAATAATGACCTTACTCCAGTTTTATATATTTCATTTACATCTATTAATGATCCTAATGATTTTCTTTTTCAATAATGTTATTTTGATTTCAAATTTATTTGTATTCTACCTTTTTTTGATAAAATCACAATTGCTATTAAACAATGACCTTTTCCAGTTTTGTATATTTTATTAACATTAATTAATGAATTGATTTTTCATTCAATAACCCAATAAAAATGTTTTAAAAATTTGTGTTCAACAACAAGAATGTTTCTGCACTGCTATAAGCTTCTGTAATAATGTAGTTGGATATGTTGCTCTTCTTTCACTATAAAAACCTTTGCCTTACTTTTAATTGGATCAACAGCTTTTAGAAAACAATATTTTTGGCAAATGCCTTCATCGGTAATGAATGTGTAAATGTCCCAGCTTCACCTTTTATAGCTATTTTATATTCTATAAAACATTCTGGAGTAACTTATAGTGATTTACACTCCATTTCCATTAATTTCGACATCCCCATTTAAATTTGAAAAGGAATTTAGAAAGTATACAGACAAAAACACAATACTTTCTTTGTCTTGAAAGATTCAAAGTAACAATGCAAATGTTACAACCTGTGCATTGATCATGTTCAGAAAACTGCAAAGGAATTAATAGTCTTATACTAAGTTTTCAAAAGATAACTATCAAACAAAACCTTTTAAAAATTAACACTTAGTCCAATATTTTCCTTTTTAAACTTATAATTATTCAGCTTATGACTATATTTTAATAAGAAATATTAATATTAAGTAGTCTAACCTTATAACAATTTTATACATTTCATTATCATTCACTAATAGTCATCATGACTTTTCTTCGTTCCCTCTAAAAACCATGTCTTACTTTGTATTTGAACAGCAGTTGTTTCCAATTACGCTGGTATTACCTAGTTTATTTCAAAAAAAAATTCCACTAACAATACCCACCTCTAGTTTATAACTATTGCGTCTTAAGACATATCGCTCATGGGCAGCAATGGTTGTGCAACTCAGAACTTTGAGACTGAGAACAAATTTAAATATGAAAATATTCTTTCCAGAAGCACTACTAGCGCAACTCATGGATCAATATGAGGCCTTAAGACAGCAGCACACTAAAGAATTTCCAGTAGCAATGAAAACTCGAAGCCTCCCAGATTTCAAAACATTCATCTTTGAGCTTGCCGCTATTTCAGCCCATGAGCTATAGTTGCTTTAAAAAAGCAAAAAAAAAAAAAAAAACTTAAGTCCATGGCACACATAGACAAAAAACTCGATATTTTCAGTTCACGAGTGCAAAGTCTTGATATAGTGCAGAGCTGTCCAGCTGGCAGCCCACCAACTAATTTCTTGCAGCCCGCCAACTTCTTATTCAGCATCGATGTTGACATTCTTGCCCGTGTAAAGAAGGCTGATCTGACTCAGTTTCCCCATTAAAATAAAAGTAAATTGTTTTATAATCCTTCTGTTCCATAGTTTTATAATTAATTAATTAATAATTCAACTATTAATTGTAATTGCATACGAGGTAAGAAGTTATCTTTTTCAAACTGATGTGACCCGCCAGGTGATCATTAACCGGACTTCTGGCCCGTTGGCTCTTTGCAGTTGGACAAAAAAAAAAAAGGATATCAAAAATTCAAATTAGACTATCAGACATGTGTTCATGAATTTATGTTTTAAAGATCCAGTTTTCATACTTCATCTGTCTATCTTCATGCAAAATGAAATATATACAGCTAAATAATCCTTAATAAAATGCTGACAAAGGTAACATGAAAACCTACCGTTCTATGCAGCTCAAGGATCTTGGAGACACTCAATCGCACATTACATTCTTTATTTTTAAAAACTCGACATGAGAGAAAAGGGCAATGAAAACATTATTCACTTTAAAATGTCTTTATTTCTTATTAAACACAATTTTGGTCCCCTATAATTGATTGTGACTCATCCAACTTTTGGGTATTCATGTTTCTCACCTTGGCGTGTCGAGGCCAGTTCTTTATAGATCAATTCCTTGCACTTTTTAAAAAATTCTTCCAAGGAAGTTTTCAATTAGTTATTCTCCTTTTCTTTTCTAAGTTTTCTCGCTCCAAATACTCTAGTTTTTAGTGCAACACAGGACATTGGTTGCAAGGTTTTTTTTCTCTGAAGCTGCTTCATTCTGCTTGTTTAGTCTGTCTCACTTCAATTAGCAGCTCTCTGTCTTTCTCTACTCTGCTTGTTTCTATACTTTTCCTAAAAGCAAACATTTAAATTGGTATAAATACGCACATTTTAATAAATTATTCAGTTTTAACTTAAAAGTGTTTCAGTTTCTTTCAATTTTGAATCTGAGTTTATAAAGCTTTGCGGCAGACAAAAAGGGGAAAAGAAAAAAAACCATACAAATGCTTCAAATGCACTTGCAGTCGACACATCATTATGTAGTGGGTCATAGGTTGCGCATCCTATTCGATTGAATTTAGTAAGAAGTAATATCTCATTTATTTCTAATTTATTTAAAAAAATGGGGAAATGAAAAACACGTGACTTGACACGAGGATAACTTGTCCACCCAGGCAATCATACATATCGCTCACTGGGTGCAATAGTGGCACATCAACAAATTCTTAGTTTTGGGAAAATTACTGATTTATAAAGAGAAGTTGGTTGATTTCAATATTTCATATCAACTCTCTCGATTAATTAAAAAAATTGTATTGGTTTACACTTTTAAAGATAGGTATCAAATTGTACTAGTTTAATTTTTTCAACGAAACCTTTTTTTATTAAAAAAAATAAAAAACAATAATTGTGCCGTCTTTATTGCTTTTTTTTCATTTCAGGAATATCAACCATTAAATATGCAATACTGGCACAAATTAGGTTGATCCAATACTTTTGGTCTATTTAATAAAATTTAAACTTACAATACTGGCATAACTTAAAATGTGCCATTGTTGTGTTAACCAAAATTCTATAATATCAATCAAACTTACCGTACTATTTCGAAGATCACTGACACACTAAATAAATGTGCCGATGTTGTCGCGTCGCGGTTAAAAAACGCGGCAAATGCAATAGTGACACTAGCTCTATCTAGCGGTAGCACAATAACATAACAATGTGCCAGTATTGTTAGTTGATAAAATACAAAATGCTAGTAATAATGGTATTAATTTACTAAAAATAACCATTTTTTGACATGTGCCACTATTGCACCCAGTGAGCGATATCGCACGCCTAGAAGAATACTGTCACAACTCAAAAAGTCGAAACTCTGAATGTTCAGAGATGTACCCAGAGCCATGATTTAAAAGTCAAAAAGAAACGTTTATTTTAAAAGCATTATGAAAGCAAATGAGCCGAAATGATCTAATCTAATGTATGATAAGACTGCACCATTACTAATTGCTTCAATATATCAATTTCCATGTCTTAAATTTTTCTGTTTTTGAGTTGTGACAGTATTCTTCTAGGCGTGCGATATATTTTTTCACATGTTGGTCAAATGTTAATTTCAATGAACCTCTTATAAGTAGACTTCTGTTTGCTGTTACTTTTTTTCCCCAATTGCGGGGAATCTTGGCAATTTTTAGCTTTCTCTTCAGCTTTCATTAATTTAATGATAAGAATTTTACCTGACTTCAGTTAAGTGCTGAGTGGCCCATTAATTGCATCAAGGAGCAGTAATCATATCAAGCGTATAATTGTGGGATCTGAAAATGTTGATTCAACAATAGTCTCTGATAAAGTTGTGAGTTGATATAATATAATTACCTTTAAGATTGGGCCATCTGCAAAAGTTAAAAGCTTGGGAAAGTTTCAGAAATTTTTTTGGGTTGTCAAAGCAATTCTAATAGCCAGTAATGAGGGCGTTTTCAAAATATTGCTGATGGTTTGTGAGGGTCATGACTGCCATCACCTCCCTTCTGTGTGCGCCTACAAATATAGACTGGAAAAATTATCATAATACTACTGCTCTCAAATCTTTGACCAATACTGATGTAAGGTCCGCAAGTGCTGGGATCTCTTCAAATACAGATGACTGTGAATTCAATTTATGAATTCTAATAAAGAACAATCTTTTGCTCTCATACTTATTTGAAAATCACAGTTATTAAATATAATTAATCGAAAAGTACATAGAATATTAAAAGTTATTAGATCATGAAATCTTGTGGAACCAGGGAAAGGGTAAAAATTTTTGCTCCCCCATATATAATAAGAGAGTTGATCCAACATTTCTCATTAAAAAGAATAGTTCAGAAAGCAACTCAACGTTAATATGAAGTGAACTCTGGTCACTATGATCTGAGTCTTTTACATTTGTTAGGGGTTTCGTCAAAACCTGCATGGGGTAGACGCGTTCGTCTATAGCTGTTATGCAGGTTTTTTTCGGGCCTCCCCAGTTTTGAAGAATTCTCTCCTATCTTCGGCCCTGCGTTTTGTAGCTGCAGCTTTTAACTTTTTGAATTTATTTTTTAACTGCTTCATTGTAGTTACGGCGACTTTCTCCCAAGCCTCGTCCTTTTGTTTATTCGCCACAGCATTCGTTCGCTTGCATTCCAGTATGCTCTTATATTTGTCAACGATGGACATTAACATTTCCATCTCCATCATTGAAAAATAAGATTTAGTTTTGATTGATGCAGTCATTATTCACAAGCGTCTGTAAAGAAACACGTGAACGAGAAGGGGAAAAACAATGTCACATGATCAAAAGCCGCCAATGAGAGAAGCTTTTACATCTGTGTCTAGAAAAATAGCTTGCTTCATCTATCTGAGGTTGGTGAATAAGAAGAGCGGCTTGATCCGAAACAGACGATAGATCGAGCCTCTTTCACAAAGTTTTTCAAAATGAAAATTACCCGAAATCTTGTATTTGCGCACATATTGCTAAACTTTTTCATGTCACGTTTGTCTACAGTCTTCTAGGCGATACAGAGACCAGGTTGAAAGGTGATTATTCCATTCATTAGATTAACATAATCCTACTCCGCAGCCAAGAAGTGATTGTGAATAAGGCTGTTAGAAAACTGCCTAAGCCTGCACTGCACCATCTCCTTATTCTCTTCCCTCCCCCCCCACCTCCATTCTGAAAATCGAATTGTCTTCACCACAGTCATTTTCCGAGAATCTGAGATAAGCCGCCTTGTTGTCCGACTCACGGTAAACCAGTTTGTATTCTGCTAGTCCTGGTATTCTGCAATGACATATGTTTCTAAATTTTTCTACAATTGTTCCGTTTGGCTGTTTTTCAAAATTTTAAACTTCGCTTGTGTTTTACTTTCGGCAAACCTTTCAAAATTCCAAAAGTTTTATGTCCTTTACTTCTCAAAAAGCTTTATATTTTTTGACCTTTTTCTCTCTCTAACAAACGTCTGGCGCATTATAGCCTGAATGGGCTCTTACGCCAATAAAAACAACCAAACCAACCAACTGCAATGACACGATTCTCTTAAAGATATTAAAGTGAATTTTTTAACAAGACATCAATAGACAATTTGTGCGAAAAATATATTCAAAATTAGTGTATTTTCTCGAAAAAGTTGCTTTAAAAAGTAAAATTAAAAAATTACCATTTAGAAATAATTAACGAAATGCTAGAAATACAGTAATTACACACATAATAAAACAAGGTTCGAATTTAAAATATATGGATCACTCCACGGTATTCAATGTATTTGAATGCTAAAAATAATCATTAAAATGTGAAATTAGTAAGGACATGGGAAAAACTATCAGCGAAAATTAATTTTAAAAATTTAATCAGTACATCAACATTAAAGTGAATTTCTTAACAAGACATTAATAGGCAATTTGTGACAAAAATATACTTAAAATTAGTGTATTTCCTTGAAAACAGTTGAAGTGCTACAAATACAATAATTGCACACATAATAAAAGCAAGGTTGGAATTTAAAACAAGAAATAAGTATATGGATCCCTCTACCGTATTCAATGTATTTGAGCACTAAATATTGTCATTAAAAAAATATATATATACATTTAATTGGTCCAGATTGTATGATAAATTTCGGTAGGTAAACAATGAATCATTTTTAAACTATTTACTTGATGAGAATTTGAAACTTTGTGTTTGGTATTTTTACAATGGAGAAAAAGTAAACAAAGAACCCAAGTATACTGAAAACAAGTCAAGAATATCTCATACATAACACTAAATACTGTGGTAAGACATATATAGATAAGCAGTTTAGATTTAACACTTACATTGGATGTTCCAAAATCCACGGAATAAAGGTATTCACATAAAATGATTTCAGTTTTTCAATGTTTGATTCCCACTCAGCATCTTTAGAAATATGTACAATAAGTTTGCTTGGTGGTCCACACTCCAAAACAACAGGAGTCTAAACCAGTGAAATACAGTTCCCCTTGGACTTGGTGGTAGTATTCATGTTTTTTATTTACCTTAAATGTATTACCATCATCGATTTGGATAAAATACTTTTTATCCGTTTTCAAAGCCTGAGATAACAAAGAGTCGCGCTATTTGTAGGGGCATTTCACTTCAATAATGTGGGTTACACCATTGGAATCTGTAGCAAATCCGTCTGGGCTGGCACCTAGAAAACCACATGGATGCAGCCACAGACCTGTTTTGCGAATTTCACTGTTAAGGTGCTTTTGTAGCACTTGCAATACAATATGCACTTTTTGGCGGCCCCATTGCACTGCTTCAACCCCATCTAAATTATACAACCCCAGCAGTCGCTTAAATAGCGGGGGTGGGAAAACTACATCTATTAATGGCGTCCAATACAACACCGAAATTGCTGGCTGTTAATCGATAATTGCGGTAGGCAGACCATTTCCAATTAGCACCTTGGCCAACAGTCTCCTCCACAATCACCGTAATAAGGTCGGTTGACAATGAGCAAGATTCCTCTAAAAATATAAATTTATCATCACTGGAATTATATTCGTCAGAAAAAATCACTTGCTTCATTCTTCGCCCTGCAGAATCCTCTACCGGTAGTTCTTCTTTCATCAGCCAGCTGGAGCCAACAATATCCCCAGAATGGGCCAACGAATCCCTGATAAAGTGGATAGCCTCCACCTTCTCTTCCTCGGTTAAATCTGGAGGTGAATTTCCAGTCCAAGGAAACAAATCGGAAATTGTCAGGGTTTTCCTAGGACCTTTGGCAGCTTTCTTCAGCCACCCTCAACGGACATCAGTGACGGACATGTTGTGGTCGTAAAGTAGGAGAGCAGCCATATGGTGGCATAGATCCTGTCCATTTAGACATGTGCATTGTGCCTTACAAATTTCCATGTCGTCAGACATTTGAACCTACAACAGAGAAGAAAAAATAACCATAGTGCAAACAACATATAAGTGTGCAGAACTTGTTTTTATTTTAGACTGAATGCTATATCGGGGGAATGTACTAGGTCTGCAAAAGACAAAACGCATAAGCAGCCCCTTCGGATAGGAAAAATAAATTAAAAAATTATAAAGCGAACATTTTCCAAGTCACGAACATTTGAAGTGATTAATTTAATTCAAATTCACAATAACTCATGTAGTTAAATTTAGGATGTTAAATAAAAATGCATTTATGTTTCACAATAGGTACAAAATAGATATGTGATAATATTTACATTGTACTTCTGTAATGATCTTCTCACATCAACATTTCTTATATTACTTTAACCAGAGATACTGTCTGAAACAATATCCTCTCAAAATAAATAAATAAAAAAAAATAATAATTTTAAAAAATGGAATAAAGTTATTATGCATTCAGGAAATAATTCGTGAAGCTTTGAAAACATATTTAATCATTAAAATATTATGTTTATTCGATGCAATCATTCCGACAGGCAATAATTTCAATAGGTTAAGTTTCTCACATTCCCAATATTGTTTTTAAATAAATTAATCAGCGAACTGAATTTTCTAGCTCATGACACGACATGACAAGAGATTGGGGTAGGCAGCCCCATTGGATAGAATTTTCAAAGACAAGACAAGACATGACATCAAGATTTTGGACATGACAAGATCATGAGCATAAATACCATATTGATTATATAAACAATTTTTGTGTTACTCTTTTTCAAAATAAAACAACCACACATAATTTTTTTTCATAGGAAAACTGCTATTACTAGGCATTATTACGAAGTAAAACATCAAATTAGAATCACTCGAATGATTAGGACCCAAACTTTTTACTTAATGCATGGGTTTCATATTTGGACATACACTTGAAAAATTGACTAGAAAGATTTCAATTAAGGGCATTAAATTTTTTTCAAAATCATTATATTATAAAATATTCTTTACATACCTTAACAGTGTATGTTTTGTTCTTCATGTTGGCTGCGACATACCCCTCTATGACGCACGACACATTGTCATAACTTATGGAGGAAATATGGTTTGTTTCCATGGCATCTTCACCTTTTTTGATGAGGGACATTTCCGTCTAAAAGTAACCCCCCCGTTGTCCGTTTACCTTGTCGTGGTGGGGGGGGCTTGCGGTGTGGTGAGTTCGGGGCGAGCTCTTGGGCGGAGTCGTGACCCCCAGTTGCTCAAACAGAATATCGGCGGGAAGGGATTTGTTTCTTCTTCCTTCCCTCATCACACTTACCAAATTTCGGAACAAAAACCCAAGCCAAGGTGTGTCAACCGTGCCGATGGCTGCGTGGTACCGGGGCCAAGCGGTATCTCTAACGGGAGGCTTCAGGGCTAGCTGGCGAACCCTGTCGTATGCAGCCTTACCCCTGTGTAGGGGGGCTACGCAGGGGCTCGACCCCATTTTTTCCCCCCAGTTCTCCGGTCCGTTTATGGATACCAAAGAAAAAAAACCTTTCTCCCCCTAGTGGGGAGCGTCAGAATGTGTTGTCGAGCAATCCAAAGTTTTTTATTATCAAGCGCAACGAATCAAATTTTACAGCAGTATCTCCTTTCAAAATTAATAAAGCTCTAATTGATTTAATTGGGGAGTTTAAATCCGTCAAAAAGATGCGTAATGGCGAACTTCTTCTGGAAGTCAAAGATCCTAAACAAAGCAAAACATTACAGTCCACAAACCAACTCGGCCCATACTTAGTTACAGTATCAGAACATTCAACTTTAAATTTCTCCCGAGGGATTATTTCCGAACCAGACCTTTTCTTTACACCTGAGAATGAGATCCTAGATGAAATGAAAGATTAAAAAGTCAGCGCAGTAAAAAGAATCACAATCAAGCGGGACGGCAAAATGGTCAACACTAAACATTTAATTTTAACTTTCAATACTCCCGATCTCCCTGCACGCGTCAAAGCAGGTTATCTATCTTGTCCGGTAAGACCATATATCCCAAACCCACTTCGCTGCTTTAAATGTCAGCGTTTTAGGCATTCAAAAATATCATGCCGTGGAACCAGCACTTGTGCCAGGTGTGCGGAATCCGGCCATGACAGTAACGAATGTCAAAAAAACTTCAAATGTGTCAATTGTAATGCAGATCATCCCTCATACTCTAGAAAATGCCCCAAGTGGATCTCAGAAAAAGAAATACAGCTCATTAAAACTACTCAAAAGATATCATACCTCGATGCTCGAAAAATAGTTGAATCCCGGACACCTACTGTGGGACTTTCATATGCTGCTTCAGTTAAAAAAGTGTTAAAATCTGCTAGCACGCAAACAGTTAGCCAAAATGAAACGGCAACCAAATCTAAAACAGTCAACACAATCAAGTCACCAAGTAAACAAAATATTAGTTCTAATGCCTCTTCAAAGAAAATAGATGAAAGCTCAAAAGCACAAAATGTTGAAACTGAAACTGATAAAGCTCAAACTGCAAACACTGCAAGCTATAAAAAAGCGAAACAAACTGCAGCGAAAAAAAAAGCTTATTCAAATGCGCACTAAAATGGGGGTTCCCTCTAAACAAAGGCCCCTTCAATTTTTTCAATTTAAAAAAGAGGACTTCTTGTACTCTGGCAAGAAAAATTAACTGACGAAATCTCTTCACGAGGAACTTGCTCCTTCTCATGAGGAGGTTGAGGATGTAGAATTTGAAGAACTTCCGCCATCCGAAGATGAAGGATGGACGGACGTCCCCACTAAATGAGCTGCTTCTCTTTCCTTTGGCCTTTTTTCTCTTCTTTTTCCATCATGGTCCTGAGCATCCTCTCTTGGAACTGTCAGAGTTACTCGCATAATGTCACGGATGTCAAAGATCTTGTTGAATGTCACCAACCGGCCATTTTCTATCTGCAAGAAACATTTCTGTCGCCTGCTGATAAACCGAGGTTGAAAGGTTTTGAAATACACCGCAAGGACTGCTTGACAGGAGACCGTCGTTGTGGTGGAGTGGCGATGCTAATCTCTAATGATTATGCATCTAGCCAGCTCAGTATCAACACGTCCCTCCAGGCAGTAGCTGCGCGTGTTCACCTTCACTCGCTGGTCACAGTATGTTCTATGTACATTCCACCTTCTTATGATTTGAGAAGCGTGGAATTGCAGACATTGATAGATCAACTCCCTCCCCCATTTGTCATCTTGGGGGATTTCAATGGCCACAATCCTCTCTGGGGGAGCCCAGACACCAACAGCAGAGGATTGATAATAGAAGATTCTTTAAATGACAATGATCTATGCGTACTGAACAACGGTGACAATACATATTTCCATCTACCTACGCAGACTTACCATGCCATCGACCTTGCAGTTTGCTCACCTTCTCTTCTGCCACTGTGGGATTTCCATGTTGAAAGTGGACTCTACCGGGGCTTCCGAGAAGAGACTAGACGGGCCCGGTACTACTAGAGGGCGCTTTAGCGTTCCGTGTCGTTAAGCGATGGACAAGACAACGTGATGTTTACATCGGTGTTACTCTTAATGCTGCATAAGAAAATTTTTGAATGCGAAATCGGTGAAAAAAGTTAATTTTGTTACTTTTTTAAATGTTACATTAAGTTGAATTAGCTTTGGTTAAGTTTTTTTTTCTTTTCGACTTTGATCTCCATCGAATTGACAATCCACAATTTTGGTGTTTTAACATTAACATAATCATAATACTTTTTATGTTTGATAAATGCAATGATTTATCCAAAACAGAGTGATTCCTTCTCCATTCATTTTTTGTTGGTTTCAAAAACTTAATTAAAATATAGATATTCGAATTTTCATATAACAATTTAACTGTGGACAAAGTAAAATAGCTAAAATAACTTACATTTTTTAAATAAATTATTGAAAATTTATTTTGCAAATCACAGTTCATATTGAAAGAACAATGTATTTTTAAATAAAACTTGCATTAAAATATTTTTTGTTTTTGGCACTGATTTTATACATTCACCAAAAGATTTACCCCCCCGTTGTCCGTTTACCTTGTCGTGGTGGGGGGGCTTGCGGTGTGGTGAGTTCGGGGCGAGCTCTTGGGCGGAGTCGTGACCCCCAGTTGCTCAAACAGAATATCGGCGGGAAGGGATTTGTTTCTCCTTCCTTCCCTCATCACACTTACCAAATTTCGGAACAAAAACCCAAGCCAAGGTGTGTCAACCGTGCCGATGGCTGCGTGGTACCGGGGCTAAGCGGTATCATTTACGGGAGGCTTCAGGGCTAGCTGGCCGGTGTGGTGTGTTCGGGGCGAGCTCTTGGCGGAGTAGTGACCCCCAGTTGCTCAAACCGAAGTTCGGCGGGATGGGATTTTTTCCCCTTCCTTCCCTCATCACACTTTCCAAATTTCGGAACATGCCCAAGCCAAGGTTCAGCGACCGTGCCGATGGCTGCATGGTACCGGGGCCAAGCGGTGCCTCAAGCGGTCGACTTCAGGGCTAGCTGGCGAACCCTGTCGTATGCAGCCTTACCCCTGTGTAGGGGGGCTACGCAGGGGCTCGACCCCGTTTTCCCCCCCAGTCCTCCGGTCCGACCTGGAAGTGAATAAAAAAAAAAAACCCTTCTCCCCCTCGTGGGGAGCGTCAGAATGTTTTGTCATCGAGCAGTGCTAAATTTTTTATTATTAAAAGAAATGAAAATCTCACATTTACTGCTGTTTCTCCGTTTCTAATTAACAAAGCTTTGATTAATTTGATAGGTGAATTTGAATCTGTTAAAAAAACACGTACTGGTGAACTTCTCGTAGAAATAAAACACCCTAAACAAGTGGCACCCATACTTGCAATTAAACAATTATCTTCATATCTTTGTACAGTTACAGCTCACTCAACATTAAACTTTTCACGCGGAATCATCTCAGAGCCCGACCTTCTATATACATCCGAGAAGGAAATTCTAGAGGAAATGAAGGAGCAACACGTAAGTGGAGTGAAGAGGATCACTATTAAACGCAATGGCGAAGTGCAGAATACGAAACATGTCATTCTGACTTTTAGTACGCCTATCCTCCCTTCACGTGTCAAAGCTGGTTATCTCTCTTGTCCTGTCAGACCATACATTCCAAATCCGCTACGGTGTTTCAAATGCCAGCGTTTCGGTCATTCCAAGCTATCGTGCCGTGGTACAAATACTTGTGCCAGGTGTGCTGAGCCCGGCCACGATAGCAATGAATGTACGAAAGAATTCAAATGTGTCAATTGCAAGGGAGATCATCCCTCATACTCTAGAAAGTGCCCAACATGGCTCTCCGAAAAAGAAATACAAGTAATTAAAACTACCCAAAAAATATCATACCCAGACGCCAGAAAAATTGTTCAATCCCGCTCACCTACAGCTGGACTTTCATATGCTGCAGCAGTTAAAAAGATATTCAATTCCACAAGCACACAAACAGATCCTCAAGTAAACACAAAAACCAGCACTAAGGTATCTATCTCATCCACATCAACAAATAAACAGCTTACCAATTCTAAACCGCCACAAAAAAATTATAATGAAATTAAAATCCAAACAGACCAAAAACCTAGTACCAGTTCGACAAATGTATTGGTTGTAAACGAAGTAAATGAACAAAAACAAAAAAAATGTGTTGAAAAAAAGAAACTCATTCAATCGCGTGCTAAGATTGGGGTAGCCGCTAAATCGAGGCCCCCAAAATTTTTTGGTTTTAAAAAAGAGGACTTCTTGCGCTCTAGCAAGCAAACAAAACTTTCTAAATCCTCTCGTTTAATTCCTCATGAAGATGAGGATGTTGAATTTAAGGAGATTCCGTCATCCGACGATGAAGGGTGGTCGAACCCCCCTGCCTCATGAGCTCCTTTTATTTTTCTTTGGCCGTTTTCCTTCTTTCTCTTTCCATGGCCCTAAACATTCTATCTTGGAATTGTCAGAGTTACTCGCATAATGTCACAGACGTAAAAGATCTTGTCGAATATCACCAACCGGCCATTTTCTGTCTGCAAGAAACATTCATGTCGCCTGTTGATAGACCGAGGTTGAAAGGTTTCGAAATGTACCGCAAGGACTGCTTGACAGGAGACCGTCGTTGTGGAGGAGTAGCGATGCTAATCTCCACTGATTACGCATCTAGCCAGCTCAAAATCAACACGTCCCTTCAGGCAGTAGCTGCGCGTGTTCACCTTCACTCGCTCATCACAGTGTGCTCTGTGTATATTCCACCCTCGTACGATTCGAGAAGCGTGGAATTGCAGACATTGATAGATCAACTCCCACCCCCATTTGTCATCTTGGGGGATTTCAATGGCCACAATCCTCTCTGGGGTAGTTCAGATACAAACAGCAGAGGATTGATAATCGAAAATTTTATTGGTGACAACGATCTATGCGTTCTTAACAACGGTGAAAATACATATTTCCATCTTCCAACGCAGACTTACCATGCCATCGATTTGTCAATATGCTCACCTTCGCTTCTGCCACACTGTGATTTCGAGGTGGAAGGTGGTCTCTACACCAGTGGCCACTTCCCGATCAAGTTAACATTTACTGGACGCTGCAGCTATAATGAGCAGCAGCAAGCCCGTTATCGCCTTGATCGAGCTGATTGGGCAGCATTTACCCAGTTGGCAGAAATAACGTCGGAAGTAGTGAATGAAACTGACATTGATGTAGCGGTAAGCCGAGTAACCGACACTATTCTAAATGCAGCGAACGTTGCTATTCCAAGAACCACTAAGGGCAGGATCAAATTTCCTAAACCTTGGTGGAACTCTGATTGTCAGGTAGCCCATAAGAAACAGAAAAAAGCATGGTACAAATTTCGTCGTTATCCGACCACACAAAATCTTGTGGCACTCAAACGAGCTCGTGCTGAAGCTCGGAGGATTCGACGGAAAAGCCAGCGGGACTCGTGGCAACTATATGTCAGCACCATCACGACGTCCACTCCATCTAAAACCATATGGAGCAAAATAAAAAAAATCGCTGGCAATTATAATACATCTTGCGCACCTATTTTAGAGAAAAATGGTCGAACAATTTCAAATCTCAAAGAAGTTGCTGACTGCCTGGGGGCTCATCTGGCTGAAGTCTCCAGGGCAGACGGTTATAGTCAAAAATTTCTTGCTTCAAAATTGCTGAAAGAGCAGAAAATAATTAATTTTAAAACAAATTTTTATGAACATTACAATTCAAATTTTACGTTTAAGGAATTAATGATTGCCTTGCAAAAAACAAAAAACACTTCACCAGGGCCTGATGAACTTCACAATTGCATGTTTAAAAATTTAAGCACATCCTCTTTACATAATATCCTTTACCTTTTCAATAGAATTTGGTCTGAGCACTCATTTCCAAAACTCTGGACTCAAGCAACTATAGTTCCTTTACTTAAACCAAATAAAAATCCCCACCTTCCCGAAAGTTATAGACCAATTGCTTTAACCAGCTGTCTCTGCAAATTAATGGAGCGGATGGTTAACGCCAGACTTATGTACACTCTGGAATCGAATTATTTACTGTCATCAAACCAAAGTGGATTCAGGCGAGGCCGATGTACCATCGACAACCTGTTGCTTCTAGAAACATCTATAAGGGAAGCATTTTTGACAAGAAAACACCTTGTGAGCGTATTCTTCGATATGGAAAAGGCATACGACCGTACATGGAGATATGGGATCCTCAAAACCATACATGAATATGGATTGCGAGGAAATCTACCCATTTTTATCTCCAACTTTCTCAAGCATCGATCTTTTCGTGTACGTGTCAAATCTGCCATGTCGGATACCTTCATTCAAGAGGAAGGTGTACCCCAAGGAAGTGTGCTGAGCGTAACACTTTTTTTAATAGCTATTAATAGTTTACTTGAACAACTGCCTCCTGCTGTAAAGGGTACCATGTTCGTTGATGATTTTCAGATGGATTTTGCTTCATCGAGCATGAGTATAATTGAAAGACAATTACAAATAGCAATCAACAAAGTTTATCTATGGTCAGAGGAGAACGGCTTTTCATTTTCCCCGCAAAAAACATTCTGCATACATTTTTGTCGTAAAAGAGGTCTCCACCCAGATCCAAGCTTACATATGAATAACTTTCCAATTGCTGTTAACGATCATGGAAAGTTTCTTGGTCTAACTCTAGACAACAAACTTAAATTTATACCGCACATGCAAGAACTAAAAAAGAAATGTACTTTAAAATTGAATATACTCAGAGTCTTAGCGAACACTTCTTGGGGTGCCGATACAGAGTCTATGCTAAGAATCTATAGGGCTCTAGTACGCTAAAACTTGATTATGGATGTCAAATTTATGGCTCAGCTCCCAAAAGCTATCTCAAAGCCCTGGATCCAGTGCATAATCAGGCCTTGCGCATTTGTACAGGCGCCTTTCGAACCTCACCTATCAATAGCCTTTACATAATTGCTCATGAACCCTCACTGAACAATAGACGAATTAAACTTTCTCTTAACTTTTATTACAAAATTAAATTGAATTTAAATCATCCCTTGCATTTACATATTTCTTTTCCGTCAAATACAGATTTATTTTCTCGTCGTTCTTCAGTCACTCCAACGTTTGGGATCAGAATGCGACAGGCGCTTGATGCCCTGCAACTTCCAGATTTTAAAACATACAGTAATTCAGAACTTATTGAACCATGGAAAGAATGTAATATTTCCGTTCTCCATGATTTTGATAAATTTAATAAAGACACCACAGACAAAACAGTTTACCAACAAGTTTACTATGATGTAAAGCAAAAGTATTCAATGCATCAAGAAATTTTCACTGACGGATCTAAATCCAGTGATCACGTCGGATGCGCGGCAGTCATAAATGGTCAAATTATTTCACAACAATTAAATATCTCTTGCTCAGTTTTCTCCTCCGAAATCAAAGCCATAGCCACATCTTTACAAACAATAGCCCAATCCCATCACAAAAACTGGATAATATACACTGACTCAAAGAGTTCAATAGACGCAATTACAAACTGCAGCAATAATAGTCATCCTTTGGTTATTCGTTCTTTTAAATTATACAATAGCCTAAAGGAAAATAACTTCGAAATACATTTTTGTTGGATCCCTGGTCATGTAGGCATTGCTGGCAACGAAGTAGCAGACACAGCTGCTAAGACTGCAAGTACCCGTGCTGAAGACCTTGTCCCTTTCGAGGACATCAAACATTGCATAACAGACAACCTCAACAACTATTGGCAGCGTGAGTGGGATGGAGAAACACACAATAAACTGCACTCCATTCAGCCACGGACAAAAAGTTTCAAATCTATAAATTTTAAGAGAAGGGAACAAGTTATAATAACCCGTCTTCGCATTGGTCATACCAGATTCACACACAAATACCTTCTTTGCAGCGAACCAGCTCCCACATGTAATAAATGCAATATCAATCAGACAGTGTTGCACATTTTGTGTGACTGCCCAAATTTTAATCGTATACGTTGTAAATATTTTAATCACTTTTATCCATCTCTGACGAATCTACTAGGGGACACACCCCATCCTAATTTGTTCTCATATCTGCATGAGATAGGCTTTATGTCCTTAATTTAGTGTTTTTATTCTTTCCTGACTGTGACGTCTCTGTTTCTTTATTTATATATCAGGTTTTAGTCAAAAATATTTACAGTTATTTGTTATTACTTAGACTTTTTTACTTAGTATACTTTTATAAATGTGTATCGTTCAGAAATTTTTTTAAAATTTTAGAATAGTTTTGTGCATTGTAGTTTACATTATTCTAAGAAAAAAAATTTTAATGTCATCATCTCTTCATTTTTTAAACTGAACAATAGTTTGGTGCAGTATAGCCTATAAAGGCTCTTGCGCCATAAAACACTAAACAACCAACCAACCAAAGATTGCAAAAAGTCACCAGACGTACCGGCAAAGTGTGCACTCTGCCAATTACAAGGGCTGCCCTAAAAGACCAAAGGACAGAGAAATAAGATCGCCCAGCGATCAAGGTCAAAATAATCTTATGACCACCTACAGAAAGACCACTGCCCCCCCCACCTGGGAGCAGGCCCCACCCCAGCTCCCAAGGAAGCGGGTCCCTCATACGCCAGCATTGCTAAAATTAAGGACATCTCCTCCATTGTTGAACAAGTAAACAAAGAGTCCATTCTTCTCCGTTGGTTGTATGCACAGCAACATTCAGGCGCTCCTCTCCGAGCATAAAAGGTATCAGCACAGTGTTCAGGGCATGGCTAGAGCCCTCTCGTTGTGGCTTCCTTGGTAAGCTGCCCGGCCCTCTTTCCATAAAATGGGTAGTAGCGGTCTCGGATTTTGTTGCGAACGGTTGTCTCCTGACCATCCTTTGTGTTCAGGAGAACTGACTTCAAAGGCTCTGAACCGCCTCTTGGCTTCTCCCCAACTACAAAATTGATAGAAAAAGACCGCAATGCCAGAAGAGGTGGCGGCACCCTCGTTTTCATTAAAGATTCCATCCCCCACTATGCTACGAAATTTTAATCAATACAGAGGAGCTTGAAAACTGCTCG
>JAXGGA010018603.1:0-21748 GCA_038373865.1 Uloborus plumipes | reverse complement strand
TGATCAATTTTGTCGTTCTACGTGACACTTTTATTTTCTAGGATTGCCTATAGAGTGGTTAGGCGTTGGCCTGTTACGCTAAAAGACACAGTTCCAAACCTGGCTGCAGTCGGTGGATTTTCTAGATGCAGAAAATTGACAGCTTCCATGTCGTATGGTCATATGACATGTCAAAGATAATTTGAGCGTTTGGCTTTAAATACTTTTGGCAAAATTTAATTACTAGTGCTGCTTCGCCTAGATGGAAGTGGGTGTCAAAATTTTCGTTGTAATGGCTGTATGACGATGGAGGTGCCACATGGAAGAATGGTGAAGGGTCAGTCCACCATCACTGGGTGCCTAGATATACCGATTATTTGAAGCTCGTCCTGATTCTGAAAATGTAATGAAATATGAACTTATATCCTGGTTTGTCCTGCATTTTGGTTAAATTTTGGGAAACTTAACCCATTAATGCCTGACATTTCCTTTTCCAAAGGTATTTTGTATACTGGTTACAAGCAGTGTTTAACGGACAGGAAAAATAATAAAAAAAATATTATGTAAAAAATATTTTTTTTATTAAGGAAAGAAAAATCGTCCCTTAAAAGTTACGATAGACACCAGAGGGTTCATACTTTTTTTACTGATATTTTTTCCTGCCTACGATATAATATTTAAAAAGACATTTTGTAAGAAGAAATAAAATCAGCAATTAACATAAACTGGGAAGCTGGGAATAACTTTGAAAACATAGCTTTTTTTTTTTGAGATTATAAAAGATGTAATTTTTGATAAAGATCATGTTAAAACTGCTACATAACACACTTTACAACGGTTATGTGCTGCAATCTGTTAATAACGAATTGAAACAATACCAAGGTACTCATTGAACACTATTATTTGTTTGAAATGTTCATTTTGGGGAAATTCAGACCCTTTTATGGACCGTCCCTACAAAGGGACGCTAGGCATTAATGGGTTAAGCGATTAGGATAATTATTTACTTTATTATTGACCTGTAAGATGAAACCTTTTATCAGTGCCTGTCTTTAAAAGCCACAATTTACTAAAACATGTGTATTATTTTCAGCTCTTCATGCAACACTGCAGAAACTATGAATCCCCTTACTTTTTCTGTTGGTTTCACAAATATTTTCATGCTATCAAAATATGTCTGACTACATTATACATCCTGGCAATATGTGTTTTATCATGATCAAAGGTATCTGAGCACCCGAATAATTAAAGGTAGATTTTCCTTCATTTTTCTCCTTTTTAGCCTACTTTCCCGTTAAAAACAAAAGAAAGAAGAAAAAAGTATTATAAGTAGCTTAATGCATCTAAAAAATATCGCCAAGTCCAAAAAATATCGCCAAGTAAAAAAAATATCGCCAAGTCCAAAAAATATCGCCAAGTTAAAAAAATAAAAAGGTAAATTGAATATCGAAAAATTAAAAATTTGAAAGTAGGGTATTGAGATGGGGAATTTGTGTGTCGGTCGGACGGTCGGTCGGTCTGTCGGTCTGTCTGTCCCCCCCTAATAACTTTTGAATGAACATTCCGATTTGGACAAACTTTTTTTTGTTGGAAAGATCTCGGCGCGTACAGCTCATTCCCGTATTTGCAAGGGCGTAGCCAGAACTCACGTTAGGGGGGTGCAAGTAGTGGCACCCCAATAGGAGGTCACTGTGACCTCCCAAAAAGTTTTTATCCGATGCAAATTGGCTGATGAAATTTGAAAACAGTGAGACAGTATTGTAAGGCTGTACTTCTTTATTTCATTTATTTTCTTTTCTTTCTTTTTTCTTTAATTAATTTATTTATTTTCGTGATGCCTCACGTCTCTTTTGGTAGATATGGATAAGTATGCATTCTTGTATTTTATTTATTTATTTTTTAATCATTCAGTAAAGTTCTGAATTTCATTCGGAAAATTAAAAATTTTCTCCTCAAAAACAGGCAAGCTTACTATCATTTTCTGAAAAGTAATCAATCCTTGATATAATAACGCAGTTTATATAAAGTTCCCAAAAATTAGCATAAAAGTCAAATTTTTCAATAAAAACAGAAAGAAAAAAGCAAGAAAGGAAGAGAAAAAAGTGCTTGAAATTCTATTGCACAAAAAAAGGAAGAAATTATGAACTCAAAGAAACTATACTTTATTCAGTCATGCACACCTTAAACCAATGGATGGTATAAAATATTTCTAAAAGAACAAAACAGTAGTTTATAATTTTTTTATAGTTCTGCACCAGCATGTTACAATGAAAAGTATGAAAGGGTACAAAATCGTTTGTCAAAAAAAAAAAAAACTAAAATGGGAGGTCACAGTGACCTCCCACTGGCTCTGATCTAGGGGGGTGCATCTGCACCCCCCTAGCTACGCCCTTGCGTATTTGATTTTTCGATTTGAACAATTTTTGGTTCAACTTTGAACCGTTCAAACAACCGGTCCCGCGATGCTAACTTTTGAGTGAACAGTCCGATTTGAACAAACTTTTTTTTGTTCGAAAGATCTTTTCAAGGATACTTCATTCCCGTATCTACATTTTCGATTTGAACAATTTTTCGTTCAACATTGAACCGTTCAAACAAGCTGTCACCCCTAATAACTTTTGAATGAACAGTCCGATTTAAACAAACTTTTTTTTGTTCGAAGCATCTCGGGAAGGATACTTTATTACCGTAGTTAAATTTTCAATTTGAACATTTTTGGTTCAACATTGAACCATTCAAGCAACCTTTCCCCACCTAATAACTTTTGAGTGAACCGTCCGAATGCAATAAACTTTTTTTTGTTCGAAAGATCTCGGCGAGTACAGCTCATTCCCATATTTGATTTTTCGATTCGAACAGTTTTTGGTTCAACTTTGAACCGTTCAAACAACCTGTCCCGCGATGCTAACTTTTGAGTGAACAATCCGATTTGAACAAACTTTTTTTTGTTCGAAGGATCTCAGCAAGGATACTTCATTACCCTATTTAAATTTTCCATTTGAGCATTTTTTCGTTCAACATTGAACCGTTCAAGCAACCTTTCCCCACCTAATAACTTTTGAGTGAACCGTCTGAATGGAATAAACTTTTTTTTGTTTGAAAGACCTCGGAGAGGCTTTCACATACATTTCCATATTTCGCTTTTTGATTTGAACCATTTTTCGTTCAATATTGAACCGTTCAGAAAAAAAATTAACATTAACGTCTACGGGGAATTTAAGTTGAATGTTGATTCTGAACTTAAAGTCGGATTTCCTTTAAACTAACTTTGTAAGAAAATGGTTTTGATAAATAGTGTTTGTAAAGTACTTTTCTGAGTAATCTTCTGTGAGGACTTTGATTCCGACTCCGCAAACGTGGCGGAAATGCAGGCTCAGAAAAAAAAAATGACTGACTGTGCAGACAATTTTTTGTTTATTTATTCATTTGTTTTATTTTATTTATTATTATTTTTTTTTTTTGGCAGACGATTTTTTGTAACAAAAATTTTTCATTCACGAGAACATTTTATTCTTTATTTGTATTTAACAACTGGCAACCGATTAAAAGTGAAATTCGAGACATTTTATTAACGGACGAGTTTTTTTTTTTTTTTTCTCTCTTTTAATTATAAAACGTTATTATTGATAAAATACGTTTTGATGCTCTTTGTACTTTTATTTATTTATTTATTTATATTATTATTATTATTTTTGAAAACAATGGAGGATTTTTTCTACGGAGGAACTGTAACAGTTGCACTCTTTAAAAGGTGTGACAAAGCTTTATTTATTCGTTAATTACTTTTTACGTGTCTATTTCATCTGATGAGAGGGGTATATTTTGCTTTTCGAAATCAGCTCTATGTGCTAAAAAGGTATGTTTGACATAATTTTCAGTTTCAGATAATCAAGAGAATAATGATCAGATGCGAGAATGCCGATGTCGATGTACGGGAAAGTAGGCTCGTTTAGTTCTTGACAGAACTTCTTGTTACTTCCTTTTACGTAGTAAAGGAAGTATTGTGATCGCGAAAAAAAAAATCACTCAAATTTGGGTCTAAATTTTGATTTTGCTCACCCCTGAATGAATGTTGAGTCGTTTTTTCGACCTGTCAGCACGTGCATATGTACCTGCCAACATATAACCAGCCGAAAAATCATTTTCAACCACCCCCGAGTTAATTACGACGAGTTTTCTCGTGACGTCTGTATGTGCGTATGTGCGTATGTGGGTCGCATAACTCAAAAACTAAATGCCATAGAAGCTTCTAGCTTGGTATGTAGGCTCTGAGGATGGTCTAGTTGTGCACCTCCCCTTGTGGTTGCATTTGAATGTTCCCAAGGGGGTGTTTTGCCCCTTTTTTGGGGTAAATCAGTGTTAATTTCAATGCAGACTCAAGTGATATGAATTGGCGCGACCACTTGGCGATATGTCGCCAAGCTTTTGGTCGCCAAGTGTTTGACGCCAACTTGGCGACATATCGCCAAGTTGGCGACAAATTTGGCGAAAAAAATATTTTTTGAATTTGGGTTCAATTTGGCGCTATTGGCGATATTTCGTGAAAAATCCACTGAATGATGTTAAAATCGGCGATATTTAGAAAATGAATCATTGTAAAACATTTGTTTTCATTGTTTCGTGGCAAACTAGGGGTGTAAATGTTCAAATTGCTATCTTGCTCACTCCTAGCACTATTTTAACACTAAGGCATCTACAAAGAAATTTACACGTAAAAGGAAGCAGTGTGGGACCCATACCAGATTTTTTTCTGAGTAGAAATCAAATGTTCTTTTTTTTTCTTTTCTTTTCTTTTTTTCTTCTAGCGAGTGAAAATTCTGGTTCTTAATTACTGCAAAATTTTTCAAGTTTTTAAATGTGTAAAAAAACTTGTTGTTTTATTTTATTTTTTATTCGTTTTGTTTGAAACATGAAAGTTTTTTTCCTTTTTTTACTAGAAACGTAAAATACTTAAAACAAAACAAACCAAAAGAAAAACAAACAGAAAGAAAACTAACCATGAAATTAAAAAACGTCAGTATTTGAGTTTGAGAGAAAAAAAAAATGGATATTCATATTATTTGTAGCTATCTATACAAGTGAAATCTTTTTGCTCTTGGCCATTTCAGAAGTCACTGTTGATCCAAATGATTTCAGACAGACTTGAAAGGGAAAAAAAATCATTTTTTTTTTCTCTAGCGAGCTGAAACGTAATCAGACATTTCCTTTTTCCTGCGGGCCAAAGTACGTGAATGTTTGCGTTGGCATTAATATATCTTGGCAGAAAAGCGTTCACTTAAAAGTGACAAATGGCTCTTTGTGGTCTGTTATCGTTGCTAAAATCAATATTTGCGCCAGATCAAAACAGTGGAAGCGTTCTAAGCAGAGTACAGCAGAACGCTTCATCCACGAATTAGGATTCTTGTATTAGCTGTTAAATAAATACCACTGATGTATAAGGCATTCCCTACAACATCTCTTGCGAAAAAAAGCAAAATACCAATAAAAACCCCTCGTTTTGCGAAAAAAAAAAAAAAAAATTATATATTTTTTTAATCCCTCACTGGGAGCTTATTTAATTGTCTTCATTTGTGGAACAATAACACTAGTCTGCAAAACAAAACTTTTTTTTTGAACAGTGAAAAATACCTGATCGTAGTCTAATTAAATGATGTGCTGAATTCAAATACACTCTAAAAAATGAATGTTACTTTTACAGTATAATGCAGCTGACTTTATAATAATAAACTAAAAATTGCTAATGTTACCGTAATAAACCATAAAATTTCAACTTTTACAGTACTAAACTAAAATTCCTAATTTTATAGTAACAAACTGCAAAATTGCTTATTTTGCAGTTTATTACTGTGCATTTTACAGTTTTAAACTGGAACCTCTGCTGCCAGCATTATAGTATTGTTTTTACAGTATAATACAGCTAAATTTTACGGCAATAAACTGTAAAATTTCTAATTTCAACTAGCAATTTTACAGTTTCTTACTGTAAAGTTAGCAATTTTGCAGCTTGTTGCCGCAAAATTTAGCTGTAGTATACTATAACAACAACAGTATAATACTGGACGCAGGGTTTCCAGTTTAAAACTGTAAAATGAACTGTAAAATTGTTAAATTAGCAATTTTAGTTTTTTACAGCAAAATGAGCAATTTTACAGCTTAGTACGGTAAAAGTGTAAATTTTGCAGTTTGGTTTATTATTATAAAATTAACTGAATCAACTGAAATTTGAAGAAATGTGCATATTTACACGCATGGTCAATATTAGCTATTGTTCTTTTCTTTCTGTATTTAGCATGGGCAATAGGAATGGCCAAAGATGGCCAAAGATGCTGTTTTTAAGCGTGGAAATTCTGGGTTTAAGTACTCAAATCTAGCATCAGTGCAACCAGTAACCTTCGCACAGTTTTTTAAAAAGGAAAAATTTAATGTGAAGGACCTGTAGAATAATAGGTTCATTCATTTATTTATTTATTTGTTTCCAATCCTTCTTGCCATGTCAGTACCATTCGCAGAGGAGAAGACAGCGTTGTGAAATTCCAAAGCAGTTAATTCATTTTTCAAAATTTCATTTTAGGCCAGAAATGGTAGCCGAACGAGGGAAAAAGGTAACTTCAGACTTGTGATTACACAAAAACTGGTGCTGAACAAATTCTGATTGGATGATTGAAATCAGCGTCAAAAATTACCTTAGGAGCACAATAAATATTTCATTTAAAACAAAATCTTTGTAAAATAAGAGCAGATCTTTGCAAAAAATAAACTTGCTTTCACTGTATAATATTGGCAGCAGAAGTTCCAGTTTAAAACTGTAAAAGCACAGTAATATAGTGTAAAACTAGCTACTTTACAGTTTATTACTGTAAAACTAGCAATTTTACAGTTTATTACTGTAAAAATACCATAAAATTAGCTGTATTATACTATAAAAACAGCAGTATAATACTGGCAGCAGAGGTTCTAGGTTAAAACTGTAAAATCCGCAGTAATAAACTGAAACTAGCAGTTATTACGGTAAACTACCAATTTTGTATACTGTAAAATTACGATAAAATTAGATGTGTTATACTGTAAAAACAACATCTATTTTTTGCAATGTAGAAAAATCGGGGTAGGGTATCTTTCAGTATTAGATGAATTGAAGAAGAAAATTTCGATACTATCGCAATTTAAGCAGATTAACACACATTATTGCAATAAAACAAGGTATCAATTGAATACAATAGCTACATTTTCGCAGATGTTGTGATGCATAACAAAGCATGAATCTGAGCTATTTCGTGCTAATATCTTTTCTGGTGTCTACAATATCTTTGAAACAATTCACATTAGCTGAAATAATATTTTCTTCTGATATGCCACGATCAATAACTAAGAAAAGCTTTGCACATTTTCTGCACTATTGACTCTTATCTTTCATTTGTAAAGATATGTTTCATTTCCTGAACAAGTAAAACAAATATCCTTCTTTTTCTAGAAGGAAAATAACTTTTTCCCTTAAATATTTTCAACATCAATTGTTTTTTCTGCCCTTCTTTTTTTATTAACACTAGTTCTTTCAATCACTTCTATCTTTTTGTTGAAAGAAATCAAAATGTTGAAAGACTTTGAAAGAAATTTCAAACGAACGAAATTCAATAAATTGGAAGAAGGTATAGAAAGCCTAAGAAAGATGCTTGTGTGTTACAGTTTTAATTTAGATTTTTATTTAATATCAACTATTGCAGAAGTTGACTCACGTATAGGCATTTTTGATGACTTTTACTGTTCTCATAGGCATCAGTTATGGACAAGCCAGAGTCTCTGAGCGCAGTTCTGGCTAAAATATTTAACGCATAAAAATTAATCATGTGTATTTTCTTCCCTCGTTAGAGAAGTTCCTCAGATTGAATCCATCCAAGCAAAAAATAAAAAAATGGTACGAATGAATGAATGTCAAAGTTTTTTAGAATAAAGCTGCTTTTAAGTAGAGTCATCATTAAAATACTGCACTTAATCAAAAATGGTAAAAACTAAGTTTAGGAACTAGCTTTTATCATTTTTTTTGTAAGATGACAGTTTTGCTAAGATAACTGCGAAATTTGTATTCTGTATAGGCTATCTGCGAATATTCAAGGTTTTCTTGACTACGCATCATCTCTCTGCTGAAATACAAATCAAGATCTACTAAGATCAGTAGTTCTCAACCTTCCACAGTTCATGTAGCTAATACGAAAACATTAGTTTCGTTAAAACGCGTTGAAGTAATTCCATTTTGATAACTGAACTGATACGGCTTGCTTAATTAATAATTAAGATGATGCTATTATAGCATAATTATGATAATGCTTAATTAATAATTAAGAATAGATATTTATTGAAAACAAGAAATGTCAGATTAGTGATTAATTCTTATAGCAAACCTTCACATAGTAATTTAGCTTACAGTTTGGGACAAACAATTTTAATGATATTTACGACTTTTTAATTGATTTAAACACTGAAGCCCCCCCCCCCCACACACACACACATTTAAACTGGTGCACAGTGTAGTACGTGGCGAATTTACGTTCTTATTATTAGCATTTTTCAATCAATCAAGGGCAATATTTTTGTCTTTATCTGGGAATGACCCATACGGTATAGTGACAATTAAGATTATGCTTCAGAATAAATAGGTACAACAATATGTTTAATTTTGATTCCACATCTTCTATAGCTTTAATCTCAAAAAATGTGTAATCTTAATCATATTAATAGGAATCATTATTAGAAATAAGCTATATTGAAGTCGGACAGTCTTTGGACAAGGCAATATCGCTAATCTTGCTTTGCAGCAGCAACTTATTATCAGATTCAGCAAATTAATATTTATCTTTTTTTACGATACATATTCAATTTACTAGATATGCTTAACTATGTTTTTTGTATAATAGAGCATTTAGTACTATCGATCCTTAAATGCTCTATTTAAACAGCACAATTCAAAAACAACGTTTATTTTGCTAGTAATTTTTTTTATAATTTAATTTACGTAAATAAAAGAGATTAACGTAACCTTTATGGGATGCGTGCTTCTTGAAATAATAGAACAAATTTCAATTAAAAATCTATACATATAAACATGGATGTAAGTATATATATTTTTTGTATGTTTGTTCCTTATACAAATCCATAGTTTTCGTTGGATTTTCATCAAACTTGGCACAGAGGTTCCTTGATGCACTAGAATTCACATAGGCGGGGTTTTGAAATTTTAAAAAATCCAAAAAGCTCAAAATTCAAATTTTTGTCTCAAAATGGCCATTTTCTTTCAATTTTGAATAGATAGAGTAATAGAGATAAGCCTTTAAGCATACAAATTGATAAATTTGACACATTTAAACATGAGTATTTTCCAACAAAGATTACGATTAACAATAAATTATCAGTTTAAGGCTCACTTATTTCATTTCAGCAGAAATAAGTTAAAAATAATTATAATTAGCTATGTTGTAATAATAAGCACCCGGGTAACGCCGGGTAATAAGCTAGTATCAAATAAAATTGTGAAGATCATTTTATAGCAGCTCCTTCAGTATGAATATTATCTTGCCAGGTCAATTCGTTGAAGACTAAAAATACGATGAATTTTGGATTTCGAAAAGCACAAAATATAATGAAATCTTATAAAAGTAATTAATAAGGATTCTGAGTGAATTGAATTAGGTTTACGACGATCTATTTTGATACATACTTGGGAGGATATCAATTTTGCTTCCTTTAAGAGCAGAGAAAGGAAAACATGTCATCCATTTTTATCATGACGAAAATTGTCATGAATTTCAAAACGTCATGAAACTATTTTCCGGGTTTAATTGAAGCTTTTTCTTTTCTATGCAGTTCTCCAGATAGTATCTACAATTACAGTTTCATCGCCGATTTGAAAATAGAAAATAACAATATTCGTGAAGAACCTACTATTTTCAGAGGAGGAAAGTAACGTAATGCGATTTCATTATCGGAAACTCACAACTGGTAAGTATTGGGAAAACTGTTTTGATGAATTGAAATCTTCAGCGATGGAATACTAAACACATCTTTTGAAAGTCCATATAAATTATTATCACTCACGTATGAAATATTTTCTTATGTATACAAAATAAATACTACTTATTTTTTCTTACCAAGAAATTATTATGTTTCAGCTGATAAGAAACGTTGAAGAACCTAGTTCTTGAGCACAAATTTGAAAAGAAAATTGCATGAGTGTTTCACGCCAATTTGGCTCGTGCAGAGGATTTTTATTTATGCAATTTATAATAAATTTTCACTTACTTAAAATTGCTTGTATATTTTTTCCTGGCCAAAATCGAGACGATAAAAAATAATTTCTTTTAGATAGAGCCATTTTATTCATTTTTCAGGTCTTAAATTAAAATTAGAGCGGTTTGATGCTTTTTTGGCGTTAAAAACCTTCTACCCCCCTCACCACAATTCCCGGATGCAAAAGTATCTTGTCAACTTTGATAGAGACCCGACGTAAATTGTGGATTTGTTTCGGGAACACACACATATTCTCTGTTTTATTTATATGGCTTATTATTATTGGTTTTTTTTTTTTTTTGCAAGGTTAGCTAACAGGTAAACATTTTTTAAATTAAAAAAAGTTTTAAATCCAATAAACTTCAAAGCAAAACGAAAAACTTTAAGATGAAGTGTCAAAAATGTTTTCTTTTTAATCTAAAGACCCTATAAAGTCAAAAATAAAGTCTGTATATGATTTCTGGATTGCAACACTCAAAGATTTCAGCCCATCTAACGTTAAGAATTGCTCATGCACAATTTAAAAATTAAAATTATGAATACAAATGTCCAGTAATGCAAGAGCAATATAATTTTCGAATTTATTTTATTGACATTTAAAAATTTGTTTGTTTTTTCAAACTATATACATTTTACCCCTGACTAAGGCGTAAAATAAATCGCCACATAATATCAAGCCAAAAAGGTGCCATTATTTTTTGTTCAAAAAGAGGCGAATTAAAAGCTTTTACCTACTCTCAGATCGCGTAATGTTATGTATATCTTTTATAAAATTCAAACATTTTAAGTGATTTCGGAAGCATATCATAGCAAAGTTTAAAATAGTTCAATTTATGGTCACTTTAATCTCCCCCCCCCCCTCCCCTCGACTCTACTCTAGCGGATGAGATAAGTGTTAAGAATGTAGCCCTCATTTTATAATTTGTTTAACGTCTTTTGCGAAATATAACGTAGTTCGTTGAAACAGACAGGGGCGCCACGAACAAAAATTTTTGGGAGGGAAAAAATTATCAATTTGCCTAATGAAGTTCCAATTTTACCGAATGATAAAATACAAGCATACACACATGTCGTACATGCATGACATTTAGTGAGAAGAAACATTAGGCATCTTTTAAAAAACAATTCTAAAACTAAAAAGAACAAATCATCTCAATATTGTCTTCAAATTGCCGAACAGAAGGTATTTAATCAACTCACTCGAAGAATAATTTATTGAACTTTTCTTCTTGTTTCCGATTGATTGTCAGTTATTGATGTTTATTTTCAGATTAATTAAATGCAGCGCTAAATGTTCAGCTCAACTTCTGAAACTATTACAAGTTTTCTCGAACCTATATGCTGAATGATGACAATTAGTAAAATATAGTAAATTATTCTCATGATAATAAAATGAACTGTGCTTAAATAGAAAGTAACCCATGCTTAACAACAACATTCCTTATGTTTTGAGCTGAAGAGATTAATCAAATTGGCAAACGCATTTAATTCATGACCAGCTCCCACGAAAGTATCCGACTGATGCATACTATTTGTTGCGAGATATTTCTCACGAAAGGAACTAAACTTTGGTAGATGCGTGTTTTTCCGGACTTCAGACAAGCATGCAAAGCTGAAACAATGATTCTTGAAAGGCACTAAACCTTGTTTTAAAGTGTAATCTTATGGAAAATATGTTGCACCAGGTAAATGTTCGTGTAAAAAATAAAACAATTTCAAATTGAAGCAGCTAGTCTTAAAAAAGTAGTTCTCGAAATTTAACACGATTGGTGGAAAACGGTTTGCTGTAATAATATGAGAAGAAAAAACTGCAGAGCCTGCATTGTAACTCAAAAAGTTAATTTCTTGATAAATTTCAACAAAAATAAGATTAAATCGAAAACTTAGTGAATTTTCTTTTGTGTTATTTACAGCTTTGAGTGAAAATTAACTTTACTCTTTCGTTCATTGTGTGCACAACTTTAATTAGATGATGAAATTGCACTTTAATCATGACTTCACAGAATAAAAAATGCTTAAAAATAAGAAATTAATACGCATTTACTGCTAACGAACTCACATGAATTACACCCTCCTTACCTTTTTTTTCTCTTTTCTGCCTTTCTTTTTACTTTATTTATTTATTATTATTTCAGCTTTTGTCTGTATTGTTCTCAAAAAAATAAAAAACATCAAGTGCAACAGTTACACTGTTTTTACTATATGTATTAAGACTGTTCAGAGCATTGATAATAAATAATTATGTTTTCGTAATGGCTAACATTTTAATTCAGCCTTGTATAAGAACATGGCTTCCTATGATGACATGTTATGGGCAATCTAAAAAACCTCACGTACTAATGTTTTACTTTTCATTTTTTCTTAGTTGTTCGCACACAAATGCAAAGAAAAGTTTTTAAAACATTTGTTTTGATAATTTATTTTAAACGTGGAGGGTTTTTGCCTTTTGGGAATTCGCCCACGCCAATAACATGAGAGTGATGACTATTTTGTCACGAGCACGTATTGACGTGATCATCACCGTCTTTAACGCAGAGCAAAGATCTTAATTTAGTTCTTAATTTTCTTAACCAACAAGAGATGGCACCACCAGTTGTCAAAAACTTCACAATTTGGATTTGAGGATGAAGGGAAGAGAAATATTCTCCAGTTTCTTACACTCGTAATAAGCTGATATCACGCGACTTTCGGGCTCACAAACCTATGTTTAAAAATATTTTTTCTTGCTGAATAAATCTTTTTCCTCCCTTTTATTTTAAATTCGGCGCGAAAAAAAAAATGTTAAAAGAGGAGAAAAACATTAAAATATTAATATGATTAAAAAAATAATTTTTTTCTAGTTTAAGCCATTTATTGTTTTTACAAAAAAGCATCATGAAACACTCAGGTTGTTTTAATTCCGAGTGCACCTTTTTATATTTACTTAATAAATTATCGTTTTCCGAAAGAAATAACGAAAGCAACTATGGCTGAAGGCTCTGCTGAACGCAGTTCTCCTCCTACTATTGCATCATATGGTGTAAAAAACAGAGGAATGTTACTGATAATCTTAGCTTTAAAAAATACAATGACACGGGTTATCTTTTCATGTAAGTTCATCAACTAGTGAATATGAATATTCAAGGTCTCTGTCCTTCTTTCTCTTTGGCGAGTTCGATGTCACAAAAAAGATTAGAAAATTACATCAAGCGGAAACTTAATAATATTCTTAGGCTTAAAATTGATAAAATGCCGCAATTCGATTTCTTTTTTCTAACTAAATGCGTCTGAAGAGATAAATTCAGCTATGTGCTAAGTCTGGAGAAGATTTCTCGGCATCTGACGAACAACAAGAAATTCCTCGTTTACTTTTTAGATGCTTTTGAATGAATTAATCCATTAACAGGACCAGGGGTGCCCACAAGGTTAGATTATGGCGCATCAACATTTTTTTTTTGGGGGGGGGGATTTTATTTAACTAATTTTATATTTATTTAAATCATTTATTACTTTATTTTTTTAGTTTAAATTTTACAGTTTTTTTAATAAAAATATTTATTAATTTATTTTTTTAATTTAAATTTTTTACGGTTTTTTTTAAATAAATTTTTTCGGTTGTTTTTTTAACTTTAATTATTTCTTTTTTTCTTTAAAATTATTTATTTATTTATTTTGTGTGCGTGTGTGAGTGCTTGGAATGTCTGGAAGGGAAAAAAGTGATTCTATTCTGCGCATAATTTGAACTTTTAAAAAATTAATAATTTATAAAAAAAAAATAATCGTTTTAGTTAAAAAGAATAAATAAATAATATTTAAATAAAATAAATAAAATTAAAAAGAGGGGTAAAAATAAAAATTCATAGCACAAGAGAGTTGTGAAAATGGGGGGGGGGGGATTTGAGCCATTGAGCTTGGGATGGGCACCCCTGAACATAACCATTCCGCGGAAGAAGTTATTTTGTCCTACACGTGACAGCTCTATATTTCATTTTAAAACGTGTAATATACATTTAAATTTTTTTTTAAATCTTAGAGATCGCACATGTATGTGATTTTTTATGCAAAATTTTTGCTGTGATCCAGATAGTAAAAATTGGGGGAAATTTGAGGGGGAGGGGGGTTATGGCACAAAAGGCGTAACCTTGGTGCATGTGTGCAAAATTTCAGATCGATCTGTTTTTCGTCTGGTCTGTATCCCTGTTATAGGTAAACAAAAACAGCTCGAAAATTTTTGAAAAATTGTGATTTTCAAGCTTTATTTACTTCTGCCTCTGCTAGTCACAAGGCTTGAATTTAAGATACGTCCTTAAGGGCCCTCCGAGAATATGTGTGCAAAAACCTCATACCACATACCCCTATGGAGCTGAGATAGGACATGAAAATCACATTGTTGAGGGAATTTGAGGAGAATGGGTTGGGGGGGGGGATTGCAGGAAAGACACTCTTACCGTAAGAAATTCATGCTTGAAATTTGAGCTACATCTTTTCATTTCGTCCGTGCTGCAGTCCTGTCAGCAAAAAAGAAGGAGAACAACATGAAAGATCTGAAAAAATACATGTTTTCTAACTTTTATTACTCCTACCACTCATGGTACTTGTTATCGAATTTTAGTATATGTCGTCAGGACCCACTAAGATGGAATTTATAAAAATTCAACTTCAGGAACCTTCAATTGGCGGAGATACAGGTAGGTTAAAAACCCAACTTGTTCTGTCGTGTAAATTGTCCATGGTCACTTTTTTTTCTATTTTTTTCAAACAATGACAAATTGCTAAATGTTTTCTTTTTGGACCTCTAACGTCGTGTCGTCTCTCTTTCAAATTGGCCACCGACTCTTGCAGGAGGCACATAAGCATATGGTCGCGCAGCGAGACGGAGTCTTCCACGACCAACTAGAGGCCAACGACCTCTAGTAGGCCGTGAGTCTTCCCGCTGCACCACCATGCAGGACCTGTTGGTGAAGAAGCACACACACTAGAACGCATAAACACACACACCTATCGCAATTCGTCATTGAAAAAAACATAATTTGAATTCGAGATTTAAAATTAAAATTAATTTTCTTTTTTCCGTTTTTTTCGGTGGGCAGCACTGTAAAAAATGAATGTTATTTTTACAGTATAATACAGCTAATTTTATGGTAATAAACTGTAAAAACTGCTAATTTTACAGCAATAAACTAAAAACTGCTAATTTTATAGGTAATAAACTAAAAACTGCTAATTTTACAGTAATAAACTGTAAAATTTCTACTTTTACAGTAAAATTGCTAATTCAGCAGTTTATTACCGTACATTTTACAGTTTTAAACTGGAAACTGTTCAGTAAGAAAATGTGAAATTGTTAGTTTTACAGTTTATTATTATTACTGTGCATTTTACAGCTTTAAATTGGAACCTCGGCTGCCAGTATTATACTATAAAAACAACAGTTCATTTTTTGCAGTGCGGACTTTCGGTGTTCTTGACGGCGGGGTACTCCGTTGACCCTATATTGATGAAGAGTATGATGAAGAGTATGAATTATGCCTTTTTTTTTTTTTTTTTTTTGTGCAAACATTGCGAAAGCAGCTCCAAATTTTTAAAGCTTTTCTAACCGTGCAAAGAACCATTTTCAGACTTCCTTTGATTTAAGTACGTCGTTATATACAGTTTAAAATTTAGAATAGTGGTGCTTTAGCGCTTTCGCATATATATCTTTAACGAGCATTTTGCGTGTTAGGCATCATGGAATATCAAATAGCAATACCACTATATTGAGGTACAGTTGTACATCTGACTTTGTTTGAATGGCTTTAAAATTGAAGCTTTTTCAATACATTACACTGAACTTACTTTATTTCACACAAAAAACTCAATGTATTTTATTTTATTTATTGGCTGATTTTTTTAAATTCATTTCTTTATTTACATATGCACTAGTGTTTATGGCAGTGTTTGACCGACGATCTAATGAAAATTTGTGAAAGCATTCCACGGGCCGGCCGATTAAATAACTATAAAAGGGCTGGGTATGAAATAACTGGTTCATAAATTGGCTATACCTACATTTTTATCACTTATTTATTTATTTTAAATGTAAAGATAAGAAAAATCGTAAGTATTACATTAGTAAAGAAACGTTTCGAAAAGCAATGAAAACTAAAAATTATTACAAAATTCAGTCCAGTTAAAAAGAGGAAAATAAGAGAAAATAAAACTTGGCGCCAGAAGTTACTGAGGAATTTTCGAAAATCCTAATTTTAATTAATACTTCCAGGGAAAAAATCGAGTTTTATCCAAAGGAGAAAAGGGACTTTGCAGAGGGAATGTTCATAAGGGATGTTGCTCGAATGGAGTTTAATTTTCAACTTTTCTGAAAAACATTCATGAAGAAAACAAAGTATACAATGAGCAAATGATTAAAACTATATTTTTTACCATTCCATCGTCATTTTCCTTCATGAATATCAGTGAAAAAGTTTCAATACTAAATATTATGAAAATATGCATTTAATAATATTAACCCTTGTTATGGGGAAATATGCACTGTTTTATATTGCTGCACCTTTTAAGATGCATGTAAAATATTTTTAATGAGTCATTAAAATTTAGACTTAACAGTTGAGCGTGAATAGAATTAAACTGCACTACATGAACCAACCAAAAGAAGTTAATATTAAAAAAAAATTAAATTCTTAAGGAATAAAAACTACTATTTTTTCAGTATTATAATTTAATAATTATTCCAATATGATGCTGACCAATTTTATCTTTAAAAAAAAATCTTGTTTGCTACCTATATTTGGTGTGCTGTAAAAATTCTTTCCAAAATATTATGTGTCTTTGCTTTATTAGAAAACTTGCTGTCATTTGTATTTGTTGAATTAATTGTTTTGTCACAAAGGTTTATGTGCTCCAACTAAACACGGATAGTATTATCCTTACACTTCGAAACAGAAAAACATTAGGATTCAAACAATTTTTACGTTTGATGCTATCTGATTTTCTTATCACTCATTCTTTAATTTTTTATTTAACTTTTTTTTCCAAAAATAATGTCTCGTTTTATAAAATGGTGCTCTTAGCAAAAATAAGGGACTTCAGCAGTTCCGTATCAAGTTTCTCCGTGAAGCGGGACTGGTTTTTAAGATACGGGACAGTCCCTTAAAATCCGGGACGTCTGGCAACCCTTGTGATGATACACTGGGTTTGTTTCAAGTAAATTAGCTTGTATTGCAGCCATGAATAAATACAAGTTCTTTTCCACACACACACACAAACTGCTTTTCTTGATAAAATTTAATTTTATTATTATTTTTTAAGTTTGAAGCAAAAGTGATGGGTTTGCAGCGCACCCTTTAGCACCCCAGTAAATCCGCCTATGGTAATAATGCCATAATTAGTCAAACACTAAATCCTAAAAAAATCTTTTGGCATTTTCCTTTAAAATATTTTCATGCATATTCTGCAAAAGATGATTAGGGGACAAACTTTACCAATCAACGAGTTTTCTTTTGGTAGTAACAACGAGTAGCGTTTGGTAAGCACCATATGCTGGCACCATTAAAGCCTTATGCAACACAGGATAACTTAAAAAACGACATAGGGGAAAAAAAGCAAAACGCCGTTTTACAAGCCTCATCATCTTCCCTTGTCATTAATGACATGTCGTTTTCGTTATCCCTGTCCTCGTTTCCCCTATAGATGAGTCATCAGATTCAGCCCATTTCCAGCGAAGTGGAAGTCATGAGGGTATATGGTGTTACTTATTAGGGACGTTAGTTCGTTCGTTTGATCTGACGTTTTTGAAGTTACACCTGCATGTTTGAACTAACAATATTTTTTCTTGCATAATTTGTGATGATTTTTTTAATTTTTTTAAAGGGAATGTGTAAACATGCTCTGAAATGAAAAGTAAGAGTAGTTAATTCAAAAAAAAAAAAAAAGATAAAAACCTAACTACACTTAAACCATCCTAAAGCACAGCATAAATGAACAAATGAAATCTGAGATTCTACGTTTAAATACTAGTAAAAGAGCACGGATAGATATTTTAAATTTTTTAACGGGAATGTATAAACATGATCAAAAATGAAAAGTGAGAGTGATTAATAACAAAAAAAAAAATAAAAGAAGATAATAATCAAACTGCATTTAAATTATCCAAGGGCACAGCACAAATAAACTATACTAGTGAAATCTGAGATTCTACTCCTAAATACTAGTAAACGAGTACGGAGATGAAAAACACATACACTGCGGAATGTTAGTGACATTTCCAGGCTGTCTGCCGCTTCTTTTTCACCACTAGAATTGCTTTTTTTTTGTCCTTTAGTTTTGGAAATTTTTACGAAATGGTTGAAAGTTTTTGATTTTTAAATATGGCTGTTTCACAAATCTTTTCCCAAGCGAATTCCACCGCTAAAGAGCTAACCGTTTTTTTTTTTTTTTAAATAACAGCTGCTGTAGCTTTCTTTATTCGCTTTTTTTTCTTATTAGTTTGATCATAATTAGGTTGATGTGTGCCCTCTATTACTGACAAATTTAAACTTATTTTGTCGTTCGAGAGAGGGAGAAGACATTGAGAACAGGAAAGAACAGTTTTATTCTTTCCTAAAACTTATAAAGTCGGCATATAATCAAAATAAAACTGTGTAATTAAATTACCTACTAAGAAATAAAAAAATATAAAACATCTAGATTAATCTGGGAAGGTGGGGGAGGCTGTTGAAGTTCCAGATTTTTAAACTCACTTTAAGTATCAGAGTTCCTTTTAAAAAAATCTAGCCCCTCCCAGCAAAAAATCCTGAGTAAGCCAGTGGGAGGCGGCAAGGAGAAGCGTGACACTTTGTGACACAGAGAGGATGTGTTGTCAAAAACGGTGAAAAAAGTGACATCATTTATAACAGCCCCATATGAGGGGGGGGGACTCACTTCCTAAGCATGAAATGTAAGATCGAAGGGAAAGAGATGGGTGCACAATTTTGATTTTAAAGTAGAATATTTTACATTTTATAATTAAAAAAAATATATTCAAGTGTGATATTTGAAAACTCCGATTGTTTTTTTTTCCTCCTTTTTTCCACTGCACTGAATCTCTGATTCAAGATACTAAGTGTAAAAATACTCCTGACTTATTTTTTTAACGTATTTCTGATTTTCAATACATGAAATATGATTGTAAAGGTAATATAAATATCGCTTGTACAATCTTAGCATATGTAATTTTATTTTCATTTCCAAAAGTTATAACTATTAGGCACTAAGAGCACAAAGACACAGCATAAGTGCTGAAAATATTACAAAAAAATGCGCTAGAACTTAAAAGAAATCGTTCACTCAAATAGTGAAAAGTAACGGCGAATTTCAAAAGAAATATGCCGTCGAGCCTTAATAATATTTGTATGTTTTTACAGACCATGTTTTGCTTCAATCTCTTATGTGTTCAAATGTTCATAATGAAAGATTATGTTTATGACAAAAGATGCATTTTAGTGTAAGACCCATTCATTCAATTCATGCACTCAAAAATCAGGTGGAAGATGGATCAAGAGAATGCTCCAATTCCCACTCTCATCCCTTTTTAGTTCCTGTCCTTTCTATACTCTCTCCTCTCCCGGAAATCCCCTATTCGGTTCGATTCTGCCAAGTACCTTGAGCTATAAATTTCAAGAGAGCACTTAGGGGGATATCTACCATCTGTATTTCTCGCAGAGTCTCCCTGCGGAGAGACTAATGCCGAAATCCCACTGCCACCGAAATGGAATAGCTGAATCCTATTGGAGCAGATCAGAAATGCGTTACCTTGACAACACTGACCGAATGATAACTGTAAACCTGGGAAGATATGAGAGAAAATATGAAAATTTTCGATAATCAATAACTTTGTGTATCTTGTGAATGCAATATTCTTTCGAGCCTAAAAAGCGATGCTTCAAAGGTATTGATAGTAAAGTGACTTTATTTCAACTTAAATTTAACCAATGACCGATTCTCACGTTTCAGGGCACTGGGCACAAATCCATTAGAAGCTTATAAGAGAGACGACAAGTTTCAGTTATTGTGTATGGTTCAAATCACAGTACTAATTTTTGACACTAGCAAATTGTAAACAGCCTGAAGCTTTTTTTTAGAAGTAAATCATATAACATTTAATTCACAAGATGTGGGTGTGCTTTATGAAAATTATGCAGGAAACAAAATAGTTATACTACGCAATTTGGGGCCCCTTATAAGTTAGGAGTCCTGGTCACATGTCCAGAATGCCTGCTCTCCCTGTTCATCCGTCCCTGGGTAACTGACTCAAATGCACAACTTTTTCCTCTTTTATCTCCTTTCTAAAAGACAAAAACATTTTACAAATAAAAGATAATAGTTTTTTGTGCCTTTTAGTATAGGCAGGAATTATATAAATACATGTACCGTAAAATGGGGTGTATAGGAACAGTGGGGTCAATCGGAACAAAACTTCCCAACCGTACAAAGAAATTCTTCATAAATATACTATTGGGTATTTTTCGCCATGAATTTTTTTTTAAAAAGGTAAGATCATAGGAAGTAGGAAAAAAATACTTTTGTCGATCTGGCAACGCTACTGGCTTCTAAAGAGGGCTGCACGTTGAATGCTAGAAAACATCACATTTTCATAGACTGCAAAACTTCATATGCAAGAACAAACCTTCTTATATTTAAAAACTATGAGTGGTATGTTTCAATTATACATGTATCTGAACAACAGAATACCACATTAGAATTTACATTTTTTATAAATTGTGTCATAAAAGTGAAGAATTCTGAAAAATGCCATGGGAAAAAAATTTGTGGGGTGAATCGGAAAACTTAGTTCTGTTGTTCCAATTCAAACTTATTTGAAGGAAATTGTTTGAAAAATCAAGATTCTAACCCCAATTCTTCTAATCAAGACAGGGACAAGGATTTATTACTGTTTATCCCTTCTCGTGAGCAACTAGATCTTAGAATGACAAAAGTTACAGATTTTAAAAGATTTTTTCTCCAGGAGACTTTTTTTTACTTAAAATAAAAGGGAGAAAGTCACATAGACTTTATGTAGTAA
Source organism: Uloborus plumipes (assembly GCA_038373865.1). NCBI lineage: Eukaryota > Metazoa > Arthropoda > Arachnida > Araneae > Uloboridae > Uloborus > Uloborus plumipes. Next base: position 456 of record JAXGGA010018603.1, on the reverse strand, counting down.
ACGTCCAGCACACAGACAGTGATGAATAAGCGAAAAAATCTTTCAGGACAATCCCCGAAACCCAGAAATTTCAAAAAACTAAAGAAAAGGCAGAGTTTATCTCAGGAGTTGTTATGAAAAAACTTAAGCCAAGTCACAATTGCTAGTTTTAAGGACAAGTACATATTTGTGGACGACATGAGTGACTTCCATTCATGTTAAATCTTTGCATTTCAATTCAAAAGCTTTTCTTAAAATTACTTTTCATTTTTCATAAATTATTTGAAAAATTGCCAAAATTATTTTGAATTTTTACAAATTATAAACGTTTACTGGTACTGAAATTATGCATTTATTTGACAGTAATTATCTGTTCTTATTCTCCCCCATCAATATTACTCATTTTTGTGAGACCTATTACAGATTAAATTGAAAAAAATAAAAATTTTAACAAGTGTTCCGATTGACCCCTATCAG
>JAXGGA010018602.1:0-21749 GCA_038373865.1 Uloborus plumipes | reverse complement strand
CAACACGATCAATTAAATAATTATAACTAGCTCGATGGCTGCCAATGGAAAATCCGTTAATTTAGCGATAAAATTATTACATATATATATATATTTTTTTTTTTTCAGAAATACTCTTTTGTTTAGCACCCCTCTGTCGATGCTGGTAAAAATTTGACCAATGTTTTCTTTCCTAACCAATGTTTTCTTTCCCCCAAAATTTATTTCCTCTAATCAACACTTTATTTTTTGTAGTGTAGAACCAAATACAATTATTGTTACTTCCTTATACTTGTAAATACACAATTAGAACACAGCATCTCAAAATATAAACACACACCCCTCCTCAACTCGTCAAACAGACCATCGAGCTCAATTCCGTCACATGACATAAATAACTCCATTCTCAGAGAGAGTTAAAAATTCTCAGAAATTCTTCTACCCCCCAGATGCTGTTTATCGGAGAGGACGGATCAGAGAGTTCCTCTGGGGGGATTCTTTAATTAACTCTTTGCGCACCAGGAAGAAGAGGGTGGACTGTGCTCGTGGTTTTGCCGTGCACCATGTGCTGTTTGGAAACGTTATCCGGTGCATGGGAAGAGCATCTTTGCTCGTGTTTTTATGCGTCCGATGCTAGCGAAGGTTTGCTGTATGCGTGTCAGTGATTTGGAATGACGGAAATCCGGTGTGTTCCTGAAACGAGAAATAGGGTGTCTGGTTTAAAAAAGAAAATGTCATTTTTAAGTTATGCATTCATGCAAGAAGGAATTGTGAAAATAAAATTTTATAAAAAAAAGTAAAACCAACTTCAAAAACGCAGCTGAAAATTGCTCTAAAAAGTAAAAAATAAATTTATTCTTTGAACACCATCGATACTACTTTTAAACATGAGTTTTGAAGTCGGTGTCGAAACAGTTAATAAAATCATTCTTACCCATTGATTGTACCATTTGATTGATTTTTCCCTTCAAAAAACACTTGAAACTGAGAATGAAACATTTTTGTTGTTTTTATGATGAAACCTGTAACCGAAGAATGGGTACGAATGATTTTATTAATTGTTTCGACACCGACTTCAAAACTCATGTTTAAAAGTAGTATCGATGGTGTTCAAAGAATACCTTTATTTTTTACTTTTTAGAGCAATTTTCAGCTGCGTTTTTGAAGTTCGTTTTACTTTTTTTTTTATAAAATTTTATTTTTATTTCATTCTTTTCAGTGTAAGTGTATACACGAAATAGTGTCATGTTGCCATCGTGACGCTTCATCTCACTTTATTAAAGCGTCTGAAATTTTAAGCGATTGACACTAAATTTTTTTTTTCTTTTTAGGATTTATTTCTATGCTGATTTAATTAAAACATTTTTAAATTACTAGTTTTTCACCCGATTATGCGGCTAAAACTGGCCTATAGGTTAATCCGCAAAGTAACCATTTACCGCCGATTCATTAGTGCATCACTAATTTTAAAATTTAAAAGTTTAGGTGATGGGAGCCTGGAAATATATTTTTTTAAAAATTGGGGTACTCAGGACTAAATATATTCTATCAGTAAAACTGCGGTTTGCATGCCGCATAATCGTTTGATGTAGACAGTGCATTTTTTTCTGCTGCTTGAAAATTTCTGCTGCGGAATTCTGAAGATTTCAATCAATTTCTTCAGGATTCCGTTCTCAAACCCCGCATCATGGGACCATGGGACCACCAGGAAAGTGTACCCTTTCCAACAAAAAAAAATTATCAAAATCGGCCAATTCAGTAAAAAGTTATGCGTGGTCATACATTAAAAAAAATATATATACCGGTCGACCAGAGAACCTCCTCCGTTTTTTCGTCGGTTAAAAATTAGAAAACACCACACAATATATATATATATATATATATATATATATATAATTTCAAAAAAAATTGCAATTCTACAATTTCAGCAATCAATTTTAGCAACAAAATTAGCAGCCTACTCAATAGTTTTGCTGCTAGAGAATCGTCAAGAAGAAGGAACTAGAGAATTAGTGGAGGGAAACTTCATATTACGAAAGGTTTTATAAGTTATAGATATTTATTTTGGTACCACATAACAGGACCCGATAACATAACCTCCGTGACATTTAAGTAGAATATGCAAAACATACGAGAACATATGTACGGGAAAAAAAATCCTTGAATGGAGGAAAAACTACAACAAAGAATCGCATGCAAGTATCATATTTGTCTACAACAAAGAAGAAAGAACACGGCATTGTCGAGAAAAGGGAAAACAATAATTCAGCAATTCACAACAAGACGTGAGTGGCAGTTGTGGACATAAAAAGTGACATCGAGGAAGAGAGAATAATTCATTTTCATCAAGAAAAACTGACCCGGGTTACGAACGCCGCGCACATCAAGGATCAAACGAAAATAAGATCTGTCAGATGAGGAAAATGACAGACAGGAGGTTCGGATCCGAACACCCGTTGAAGAAGACTTCTGGGGAGGAATTGACGAGCGTTTGCGGTCGGCTTTTGTTCTTAAAAGAGGATTGGTGTTCGATCGAATAAAGAAAGCTGGTTATTATTTAGAGATAATATGTGAAACTAGAAAAAATTCTTAGACGTCTGAATGAGCATTACGTTGTATTGAACTTTTTTGTTTAAAAATTATGAAACCGACTTCTGACGATGCTTTTATTCCAGTTACAACATCCGGGTCATAGAAAATTTTTGTTGGATCTGATATTGTGCAAGGAATAAGTTTGTTAAGGCATCAATGGGTGAAACTTTTGAAGGGTAATTATTCGAACCGATCTTAAACTCGTTCCGAACATCGACCTAGAGCGCGTTAAATGTCAAAGCATGGAGCATAAATTTGAAATATAATACATACACGTGTTTCAGTAACTACTCTTTTAAGATGAAAACGTTTTGAACTTCTGGATACTAACAGCAGTAACCACGAAGTTTGTTTATTCCCTTCTAAAACAAGAGTGTGCAACATAATTTGATACGTCAACGCTATTTTTTTCCATTTAGTTTCCGAAAAAAAAATGGACGGTTATTTTAGAGCAAGGCTACTCAAAATAAAAGAAATAGTGTTGTCGACAGTAGAATTTTATTGCTTTGAGCAAAATTAAAAAAGAAATACTATGACCACCTCAGATTTTTTTTACTTCGACCAACGTCATTTACATTAAAAGAAATAATGTGGTAGGTAGTAGTCTTCTATTGCTTAGAGAGCAGCTTTGTTATCTACTTATATTAAAAACTGAGTATCTTTCTATCTATCTTTCTTTCTTTCTATCTATCTTTCTTTCTATCTATCTATGTCACGCTTCTTTCTCCTGAACGCCAATGAACTGAAAGTCGAACCAGGTACCGATAGATGGATAATTTTTCAGGTTTCATTACTTTCAATTTATATAATTATACGATTTTAATTAACGAATATACCAATTAATAAGTAGTCAAATTTAAAGCGATTATGCCTTTTAAGCGATTAAATATGAAATCCATTATTACAAAACGTGGTTGCTATGAAACAGTAATAACAATAATAATGAGAATTTTGAATGAAGGTTTAATTAAATCAAACACGAAACTCATAAGCGGGCTACTTAGTAGTATTTTTATTGCTAGCTACTTGTAATATTTTGAAACTTTCATTTGTTGAAAAGCCATCTACTTATATTAAAAACTGAGTATCTATGTCTGCTTCTTTCCCTTGAGCGAGCAGAACTTGCTGTAACTTTCCTCACCATCTTGAAGGCGCGAAGTGCCCGTGCAACATCTCAATAATTCGAATGATTTTTTCATGCAGGAAAAAAGGAAAAGCGCGAAGACGCCTCTTAGCGAGCCGCCTCGCCAGGGAGTAGTTTCTTCAAATTTTCCTTACTACTTTCAAGGCACGAAGTGCCCGTGCAACGCCGGACCACGTGCATAGTATGTCTTGAAACCTTATGAACATTAAATTATATCAAATAATATAACTTCAGAATGAGGTAAAAGTTATGGAGGGGGACGTTATGCACCAACATGCCGCAGGAAGCTAATCTAGCTGCTCTGGCAGCTAGTAAATAAAATAAATAACCAGGATAAACTACTAGAATTTTGTTGCTTTGAGCAACAATGATCATAAGATAAAAGAAGTAGTGTGCCCACTATCACACTGTAAAAAATGAACGTTTTTGCAGTATAATACAGCTAATTTTATGGTAATAAACTAAAAACTGCTAATTTTGCTGCAGTAAACTGTAAAACTGCTAGTTTACAGTAATAAACAGTAAAGTGCTAGTTTTACAGTTTATTACCGTGCATTTTAGTTTTAAACTGAAATCTCTGATGCCAGTATTATATACTGTTGTTTTTACAATATAAGACAGCTAAATGTTTCGGCAATAAACTGTAAAGTTGTGAACTTTACAGTTAAGAAACTATAAATTTGCTACTTTTGCAGTTTATTGTTGTGCATTTAACAGTTTTAACTTAGAATCTCGGCTGCCAGTGTTATACTGTAAAAACAACAGTTCATTTTTTGCAGAGTAAAGTGATTTTTTAGAGGTGAAATTCAAAATAAAAGAAAAAAAAAAAAATAAGGTGGCTACTACTAAAAGTTTGTTACTTAGGTCAAAGACATTGAGTAAAAGAGACTGTCGAGAAAAAAGGTGCTGAGTCACTTTAAAGAAATAGATAAATGTCTTTAAATTTTCATCCACCCCAACCATTGGTCCGGTAGACCGGCACCTGCCTACCTAAAACACGTCTTTAAAAAAAATCCTTTTCAGAAAATAGAAACATTATTTGACAGCATAAATTTTACATTTCATAATGTTTTGTGATTTTTCTCAGAGGATGACTTACGTGCAGCAAATGTAATAGTTATGTTTTGTTAAGTTTAAAAAATAATGTAAGAAAATGAGAAAAAAAATCATGTTACTGCTAAATTATTTAACAGTTCCTCAATGCTAAGTTAAGGTTTTCTTTTGTGTGTATGCGTGTGTTTGAGAAAAAGGGGAAATAAAAGGAAAAGAAAAACATCGCTGTTACACTAAATTTATTCACAAAATTTTACCAGTCTACACATCGACAGACCTTATGAAAGCTGACCTAAACCGAAAGTTGAACTAATAATTAAGTGAAATACGCTTTTTAGCTAACCAGGCAGAGGAACAAATTTGCCTTTTACCAAGGGCGGATCTAGAACTTGTTCAAGGGAGAGGCGGTTGACTCTTATTACTTACTTATTACTATGTATACTGGTTTGTAAATATTGATCATATAAGTTTCGGACTTCAATTTCGAAACATTTCCGAAGGAAAGCCAAAATTTCCTCCCTTCAACATCATTATAACTCGTCCAAAATTAAGTCTTTTGAGCTCCAATGTTGAAAATTTACTGGGTGAGAGTCCCTCAAGGGAGTGGCGATCGCCCCCATCGCCCCTCCCTTGTATCCGCCCCTACTTTTTACAATAAAATATGATAAGGTTCTGAGTAACAACTACGAAAGTGGGTGCTGGTTTAAAAGATAGTGTACGGCTATTTCTGTGAGTCCTCACTTCCGAGTAAACTTAGGCCCATATCCGCTCATGTTTCTCACTACAGTGAACTCTCACTTATGCACCGCCTCATTTATGCGCCTTTTCCACTTATACGACGATTTTCAGTGGTCCCGGCACATTCCATGGTAAAATAATGATAATTTCATTCGTTTATGCGTCGCTCTAAAGGTAAATATTTCACTTATGCGCCGATGAGCATGTTTCTTCACTTTCCTCTTTAATCTTTTGATTTTATTGCTCACGAAAGGCATTTTTTCCTCATGAACTAGAGTTCGGAGAGGGACAATTATCTATTACGGATCGTTTTAAAAGGTCCAATTTGTGATTGGGTATGCTACAATTTTTGTATTCTCATTATCATTGTACTTATGTTACAGTAATTTCCAAACCGTAGTAATATGCTCCTTGCCTATGGAAACATTCTTATTCATTCTCTCATTACAGTTGCATTTTAGCCGTTTAAATAGGCTTGTTCACTTATACGTCTCTCTCACTTATGCGCCTTTTTCTGTTGGTCCCTAGGGCAGGCGCATAAGTGAGAGTTCACTGTATTTTGCGCAGATGACCAAATAAAATCGGCTGATTTGGCGGAAGCGCTAATGAAAATTCATGTTCCGGCCGATCTCTCGAGAAACACAATTGAATGAATTAACTCCTGATGCAACAGGAGGCAATAAATTTCCCTAAGAATGAGGGACAGGGACGCTTCCGACAATCGGGCATCGAGAACTTCCTTTTCAGCAAGGATTTACGACGAAGGGAAGAAAACGGGGAAGACAAATGTGTTGTTGTACATTTTAGGCGATATTACTATTATTCAAGCGCATTCCTTGGACAATCTGAGAATTGAAATACGACACGGAAAGTTAATACAGAAATGGCACGACTTTTGTGTCGGAAAAACGATCTGAAAAAAAAAAAATCTTCGATATTTAGTAAAGTTCTTCTTCCTACCCATGCACAATTCACTGCAATGCATTAAATGGAACAAAATTATAACCAACTCCAGCTATTCTGACATATGAAAAAGTTCAAAATACTTCAACTCAACTAAAAGACAGCACTCTCTGGAAACTAATCAAACAAGAACACAAAATTTTTCCGACTTCATGGAATGAAAAAAATCTGAGAATTATTTCACTATTTTTGTGTTAAAAAAGAACGTAGTACAGAAGAAAAATCCATAAGAAACCACCTCTATAGTGACCAAGGTGAACTATCGTTTTTGATGCAACACCCAAACTGAATATAAAAACCCCTAGCTGAACTCCGTGCTTTCAGCAACACAAAAATTGATAGAATGAAATCCATGAAGGTTCCCAAGTTATTCAAAATTAAATTATATTCCGAGATGTTTCGAGATATTGAATATCAAAGATCATTTTTTGTTTCATATAAAATACTTGCTGCTTTCCGAAGCGTTGCATAGTTCACCTCAAGAATAAAAAGTGTGAATTTCTTGTCAACAATAGCAAAGAGTAATTTTATGACTCAAATTTCAAATTTAGGCCTCTTTAAAAATTTTTTTTTACTTCAAAAACTCCCCTATTTGAACTTCTGAGCATTAAAGGAACTTTGTGCTAAAGTTGGCAAAGATCCGACATTAACTCAGGCCCGTCACGGCAGGGCGGGGGGGGGGGCAACGCCCCTCCTCCGGCTTTGAGAAATTAATTTGTTTACATATAAGGGGGCGTGGTTTTCGTTGTTTTCCGCTGAAATTGCATTGTGTTTTTACCCTTTGCCCCCCTCCCCCCGGGAAAACTTGAAATGACGGCCCTGCGTTAACTATGGATTTGTATGAGGAACACACACACACACACACACCTGCATGCATCCAATTTTATATACATAGATTTATTTCAAAATACGTATACAATTGCTGGATCAAATTAACTTTAACATTCTTTACTAAACCACGAAGTAAACAAGAAAAATTCTACTGGGACATTCCATGGTAACTCACGTTACATTTTTGACCGATTCTTTGGCATTTATCACCTCTGTGCAAATAAATGATGTTATGTAAACCTTGTACAAAAGTGATTTCGCTTTTGATTACCATTTTCATAAATCACTTTTGTACAAGGTTTATATAACATCATTTATTTACATAGAGGTGCTAAATGCCAAAGAATTGGTCAAAAATGTAACGTGAGTTACCATGAATGTTCCTACTGCAACATCAAGAGTTACTAACAAATCGGCATTTGAATCCTATTTGGACAAATGATGTCACATCTTGAAATCATGTGGCTTGCTCTGCCTGTAAAAAAACTTGGATTTTGACCTTAAAACGCATTTTTAAATGAATTGACAAAACAGTACCATAAACCAAACTTTAAATAAAAAATAATCGGCACCCATCTAACCTCTAAAATCGGCTAGTGTAAAATAAAAACACCAACACCTTGCACGCAATGCTCAACTTATTGGTATCTTAACATTCTTGTTTGCAACAAATAGTCCTTACGAATGCGAGATAAACCCTCTTCCGCTAACTGCAATTCAGATTACAAAAAAAAAAAAAAAAATCCCTCTCCATCCCGTCACGCTCTCTCTCTCATCAAACGCTCCTCATCCCTTCCTCTTGAATTAAAAATACTCGCACTCAGATCATTTCCAGTCGAGCGTGCGCTCACAGACGCGCGTGCGTACCGGCGCGTCGTGTGCTAGTTGCGCTAACGCACGCGAGCGCGTTATATTTAACAAGGAACGCGAATGTTTTTTTTTTATTTATTTAGTTATTTATTTTTTCATCATAGAAGCACGCTTTGGAGAAAGGCGGAGAAGGAGTTGGAGAGAGAAGAAAAAGGGGGATTGGTGTTGGTTGTTTATTCCCCAAGTTCGCGGAAGAGTTTTTTTTTTTTTTTTTTACACGCAAAGGTCAATGACGTTTGTGTATAAAAAAGGGAGGAAAGAAAGTAGGTTATTTTTTTTTACTTTGCATATGTGATTGTTGAAAAATAGGAGTTCACTAGAGCACATATGGTGACGATGATTTAAGAGAAGTAATCGTTTTAAAAATGCTTTTCGTAAATTACTGAATTCGATTTCATTTAGAGTTTTGTTGAGAACTAAAGCTTGAGACTAAAAAAAATTGGTAGTGACCAGTGGCCAGTACACCCAAAAAGGTGAGTGGCCACTTTAAACCAAGTTCCAAAATTATAATCCCGCTTCACATCATTCTGCATATAGTAATATTACACAATGTACTTGCATATATCTTAACTGAATTACTATATATAAAAGAAAAATGTTTAAAGAAAAACTTACAAACCTTTTCTGAAAAAGGGAAGTATTTACTTTAAAATCCAAATAATAAGACATTATGCAAAAAAAACAAAAACTAAACGCACCTGCATACTAGTTTAAAAAATGGAATTTTAGTTTATAGATATTTTCCTTCCTTTAACTGAGAAAACTAGATACGATCTTTTGTCCTAAAGACAGCAAAAACTGCTCTAAAATATCCCATGCATTTGTTTTAGAGTGAACCGAACTCTTAGAATCGTCCCTTCTATGAGGGTGCTAGGTAAGTTCCAATCACTCCATCTCCTGGTTTTCAATGAAGATAAAATATTTTTTCGACACATTCATTTTTTCATTCAGATAAATTTTGATTGACATCATCTCATTAATATTTTCTTGTGTTATTACTTCCTTTTACGTAGTAAAGGAAGTATTGGGATCGCGAAAAAAAATTCACTCAAATTTGGGTCTAAATTTTAGTTTACTCACCCCCGAATGAATATTAAGTCGTTTTTTCGACCTGTCAGCACGTGCATATGTACCTACCAATGTATAACTAGCCGAAAAATTCTTTTCAACTACCTCCGAATTATATTCGACGAGTTTTCTCGTGACGTCTGTATGTGCGTATGTATGTATGTCGCATAACTCAAAAACTATATGCCGTAGAAGCTTCTAGTTTGGTATGTAGGCTCTGAGGGTGGTCTAGTTCTTCCCTTGTGGTTGCATTCGCATGTTCCCAAGGGGGTGTTTTACCCCTTTTTTGGGGTAAATCAGTGATAATTTCAAAACAGACTAAAGTGATTTGAATTGGCGATATATCGCCAAGCTTTTGGGCACCAAGTGTTTGACGCCAACTTGGCGACATATCGCCAAGCTGGCGACAAATTTGGCGAAAACATTATTTTTTGAATTTGGGTTCAATTTGGCGCTATTGGCGATATTTAGCGAAAAATCCACTAAATGATGTAAAAATCTAGAAAATTAATCATTGTAAAACTTTTTTGCATTGTTTCGTGTCATTTAGGGGTGTAAATGTTTTAGTTGTTATCTTGCTCACTCCAAGCACTATTTTAGCACTTAAGGCATCTACTTAGAAATTTACATGTAAAAGGAAGTAGTGTGGGGTGCATACCAGATTTTTTTATTACTTATTTCAGTCTGTTGACACTTTCATTTCGTACTCCTTCAACTTTGCATTGTTCATTCGTTGTATGACTGCAGTACAGTAAACTCTCGATTATCCGCTGGTTGGATTATCCGCGAGGGTCTCGGGAAAGAAACAAACACAATCAACTGATTTTTTCGAAAAAGCACGAATTTAAATGTCGTTTTGTCTTAATATTTCTTACCAAGAGTACGGTGGTCGTCATCCAATAAATTATTTTACCTGGGCGTTATCGCAATTACAACTTCTTTCTCGATTTTATACGCTTGATAACCTCATATACAATTTTTTTTATGCTGTACCTATAGACGCTGTTTGTACATATCACGTTTTAAGTGTAATGCAATTATTTTTAAGCAGAAGACATTTTTTATCTGCTTTACACCTTATTTTACGCTTTTTTCGGATTATCCGCGATTTTCGTTATCCGCGATACCCGTGCCACCCAATTCCGCGAAAAATCGGGAGTGTACTGTAAAACTAATGAATGTAGTTGTTAGTAGTCTCCATGTTATCACTATGTACTGAGGCCCACAGAAGCATTGGTTCATTTGTTATATCTCCCCAAGTAGCATCAACTGATCGGATTTTGCTCGGCCGATCATCGAACTCCTCGTAAACTGATCCCGTAACGCACGATGACATCGCTCCGATCAGTATCCGAGCACGGTTTTCGATGAGCTGCTTTTCATCGGAAAGCGATATCCTTCCATCGACTTGCCCGGTGAAAATGAGCCGAGCATCCGAAGTGGATCCTAAATTCATCGGCACGGGACTGCACTGCTCGTCAATTGCTCCAAATCTCGTCGTATTTCGAGCAAAACTCATCGGATTCTGCTGCTCGGATTCTGTTTGGCCGATGAGACATATTGGAGCCATTCCCCATGCGAACTCATCGAATCCGATCATCGGCAGATGAGAATTTTATCGGGTTTCGATGAATGGCCGATCATCGGCTGATGAGATTATGCTGCTAGGGGTCACCTGTACTTGTTCTTTCTTTGTGTTGTAGTGCTGTGAATGGTTGCCTGCTCAATAAACAGTCCTCAGGCTTTTGTGTCCTGTGGAAGTCGGACTTCACACCCAATAACGGTTTATTTGGAAAAGTGAAGCAGTGTACCCGAAATAGTTTCTTAGGGATAGATATAATACTTATCAATAGAAGTTTGGTAAGACCTCATTTGGAGTATGCTGTTCAGTTTTGGTCTCTTTATCTTAACCCATTAGTGCCTGACATTTTTTTGCAAAGATATTTTGTATACTGGTTACGGACAGGAAAAATAATAAAAAAAATATTATGTAAGAAATATTTTTTTTATTAAGGAAAGAAAATTCATCCCTTAACAGTTACGATAGACCCCAGAGGGTGCATACTTGTTTCACTAAATTTTTTTCTGCCTACGATACACTATTTTAAAAGACATTTTATAAGAAGAAATAAAATCATCAATGAACATAAACTGGGAAGCTGGGAATCACTTTGAAAACTTAGCTTTTTTTCTTCTTGAGATTGTGAACGATGTCATTTTTGATGAAGATCATATTAAAACTACCACAGAACACAATTTACAATGGTTATGTGCTGCAATCTGTTAATAACGAACTGAAACAATACCAAGGTACTCATTGGCCACTATTATTTGGTTGAAATGTTCATTTTGGGGAAATTCAGATCCTTTTTCGGACCGTCCCTAAAAAGGGACGCTAGGCATTAATGGGTTAAGAAATACATTAATTTATTGGAAAGGGTACAAAGAACAAGGTTACAAGGTTAGTGAATGAATTTTCTCATTTAGACTATGATTCCAGACTTAGAATGCTTAATATGTATAGTCTTAAGTAGGGATGCACCGATAAGCAAATTGGCCGATTACCGATTACCGATTAATCGGCGAATGAGAATCGGCCGATTAATCGGCAGGGCCGATTAATGTTCGAGTTTATTATTTTTGATATTACCAATTTTACCCTCACTGTTTTTTCCCTTTCTAATACAATTCAGATTTTTAGAAATGGTTACTTATTTGTTTTTGACAAAAGACTTGTTTTTCTCCATTTTTCCATGTTAAATACTTTCAAAATTTATCAACTTCCTTTGAAATTTTAAAAATATTTTTGTAAATAAAATTGCATTAACAAACTAGACATAATAGTTATTAAAACAAACGAGGGGGGAGCTGTGATGAGCACTTTAATTTAGGGGTGTTCTTAATTTAAATTTATTTTTTAACTATAAGTAGCCATTTAATTCAAGACTTTTGTTCTTTGAAAATTAGAGGTTATTTAAAAGCAACAAGCTAAAGAGAAATATATCGAGACATGAAAAATGTTGCAACATTGTATGCACAAATGTTGCAACTGATTTATTCAGAATAGGAGTATTAAATTATTAAATCATTTATATCAGCCTGAGAGGCAACTTATTATTATTATTATTATTATTATTATTATTATTATTATTATTATTTTGTATTTCATGCTTTGAATTATTTGTTTTGTTTAAACTCACTGCACTTTCGTAAAACTTGTAATTCTTGTGTTTGTAGAAAATTATTTAATTCTTGTTTATAAATTTATCCATCGTAATAATATTGTGTTCAAACATCGTTAAATTAATTTTATTCAAAACATCTTTTCCGCCGGTTAATCAGCAAAATTTGACTGATTATAAATGAAATGCAATATTCATGTTTTTGAATTCCAATTTAAAATTTCAGGAATTTGCAGAGGGTTATCTTTTAATATTCCAAACAGTTTTACGTTTTCTATGAACTATTTGTTTTATTTTTACTCTGTACACACTTTCATACTGTATGTTACAGTAAGGATTTCAGAAAATTACATTTATTTACTGATAATAAAACAATTTATCATAGTTTCTTGCTGAAGGTATACTTTAAAAGATAATATAAAATTGAAAAAATCAGCCGATTAATCGGCAAGATTTTGCCGATTATTAATAATCGGCAAAGAGGCCGATTATGGCCGATTAATCGGTACTGCCGATTAATCGGTGCATCCCTAGTCTTAAGTCTTGATTAAAGGTGAATCAGGGGGGACATGATTCAGTTATTTAAATTTATCAAAATGAAAGATGTTATGGGGTAAGATTTTTGCACTGAAAGCAGGACTAGGTGGTGATTGTTTTAAGCTGTTTAAATTTCAGGCTAATCGGAAAATTCGGAAAAATTACTATTTTAGCAGGGTAGTGGGAACATGGAACAGTTTACCGGAAGAGGCGGTAAGGAGCGAGGGAGTAGGATAGCTTTAAGAGGGCCATTGATCTTCATTGGGGTCTTTAATTTGACTAGGACCAGCCCAGTTGGGACCAGAGCCTGTTTCTGGTCGTCACATTTGTATTTGTATTGTTTTATATAAATTTCCAGCCTATTTAGCACAGCATAACAACAACGAGGTTCAACAAAATAATAATTTACTCAACATTGGCTTCGCCCTACGCATGAGTTATAAGAAGGGTCTTGTAAATAGTGTTGTTTAAGGCTAAAAAACGTATTTACCTCGAAAAAGTGGAATGTTTCAAACATGTATCAGAATTTTTGGCGAAAATTAATATTTCCGAGCACGATTCCCTTTCATAATCAACCGCCTAAGAGTCAGATTTTCTCGAGATATTTTTCTTTGTCAGGCTCTTCCACCATAATGGTGCTAATAAAGTAAAAACGTGACTCCACTCGGGAGAAATAATGAAACAAAAGATAGGCGGCGACTGATTTAGAAGGCCGCGCTGTCGCAGCCTTTGTTATAGCTTCCTCTTCTTCAGTTGGCGACGTCATAAAAAAAAAGAGCGACGATTTCGTAAACTTTGCGTCATTGCTTCTTCTCTCCACCGACGATAAATGGGGAAGGGGGGAGGGGTGCTTAGTGCCTCGTCTTTTGGCGGTTGATAATTAGAATTCATGACGAGGTTTTCTAAATAAATAAAAAGTGAGGAATATGCTTTTTTTCTCCCTTTGTGGAAAAGAAATACTTCATGGGATGATGTTTTGTTATCCTTAGTCTGTCTGATTTTCGGTGGGAAACGAGAAATCCTGTTTGAAGAGTTTTTTTTTTTTTTTTTTCTTTTCTTTTCGTTCTTCTTCCGTGGATATGGCCAGACGAATTTCTGCAGAAGTTTGTCTGCAAAGTTAGCAAACCTACACCGTAAAAAATGAATGTTGTTTTTGCAGCTAATTTTACAATAACAAACTGTAAAAATGCTGCTTCACAGTACTAAGCAGTAAAATTGCTACTTTTACAGTACTAAACAATAAAATTGCTAATTTTACAGCGATATACTGAAAAATTGTTTACTTAACAGTTTATTACCGTGCGTTTTACAGTTATCATAATCAGTAATGGCAAGTATGTGGTCTAGAAAATACTATTAAATGTATTAAAAGCTATATAATTTGTTGTCTTCTTCAAAAACCGACAAATAAACGTATCGATTAAATGTATATACTGCAAAAAATTGTTTTTATTGATAGACCTGAAAAATAAAACATAATGACCCAGGCCCGTCATTTAGGGTGGCAGGGGGGGGGGTCAATTCCCCCCTGGCTTTGAGAAATCAATGTATTTACATAAAGTGGGCGTGGTTTTTGCTGTTTTCCGATGAAATTGCATTGTGTTTTCCCCCTTTGCTTTCCCCCTGGAAAAACTTGAAATGACATCCCTGTAATGACCCTAGTACTGCAGACTTCCCTGCAAAAATTGAACTGTTGTTTTTAGAGTATAATACTGGCAGCCGAAGTTCCATTTTAAAACTGTTAAGTACACAGCAATAAACTGTAAAACTAGCAATTTTACAGTTTTCTACAGTAAAGTTAGAAATTTTACAGTTTATTGCCGTAAAATTTAGCTGTATTATACTGTAAAAACAACAGTATAATACTGGCAGCCGAATTTCCAGTTTAAAACTGTAAAATTAGCAATTTTTACAGTTTATTACTATAAAATTCGCCTTATTATACTGTAAAAACAACATTCATTTTTCACTGTGCAGCCGTGACTCAAATGTGTCAGGGAGTTTTAGAGACTAAACGGCCGACGAGACGTATGATGTTTCGTATTTTCCTCCCACATAAAGTGGATGATTGTTTGAAGAGCATCAAATATCAAATGTAGAAAAAAATAAAAAAAAGGAAGAGGAAAAAAAAACCTTCACAATAATAAGGAACTAGAACATTATACCCTTTGAATAAATCAATTTTAGATTGGTAGTTCTGTAGTTATTTCAGTTGGTATTTGTAGAACAACATGCTTCACGCTCTAAAATTATTTCATTTTGATTCCCACTCTCAGAACAAGTTCGTTATTAATGGCATGCTTCTACATGCCATTATTATAGAAACATTCTCATTAATGCAGAAACATCACTAATATCTCTTCACCAGCAAGAGTGAATTTAATGCGATCCTACGCGAGAGCTAATCTGATCACAGCCGTGACTCAAATTTGTCTAGGAGTGTGCAGTTATATCACCTCGTATTAGTAATTGTATGTCACAGTGAAGACTTTTTTTCATATACACTATAAAAAATTAATGCTGTTTTTACAGTATAATACAGCTAATTTTATAGTAATGAAACGTAAAATTGCTACTTTTACAGTACAAAACTGTAAAACTGTTAATTTTACAGTAATAAACTGCAAAACTGGTAATTTTACAGCTCATTACCGTGCATTAAACAGTTTAAAATTAGAACCTCTGTTGTCAGTATTACGCTGTTGTTTTTACTGTATAATACAGCTAAATTTTACGACGATAAACTGTAAAATTGCTAACTTTACACTAGTAAGCTGTAAAATTGATAGCTTTACAGTTTATTACTGTACTGCGCGTTTTACAGTTTTAAATTGGAACCTTGGCTGCCAGTATTATACTGTAAAAACAACAGTTCATTCTTTGCAATGTATTAGTAGTATATAGGGATGCACCGATAAGCAAATTGGCCGATTACCGATTACCAATTAATCGGTACTTGATAATCGGCTTATTAATCGGTCAAGCCGATTAATGAATAAAATGGTTGTTTTCAGTAACACAACCAACGGTGAAACCCCCAATTTCACCGTTACAGTTTTTTCTTGGTTTTTTTTTACAATTCTAACTTTTAAAATAGTTTCTAATTTTTTCTTCCATTTTCCTAATTTTCCCAAAATAATTTCAAAATTTTATCAAATTTCTCTGAACTAATTTTCATATTATTGTCAATAAAATTGCAATAACACATTGCTAATTATGTAAACTAGACATGAAAATTCAAAAAAAAAAAAAAGAGGGGAGTCTGTATGGTGAGCAATCCATTTTTGAAGTTCTTTCAGTTTCAATTTTTCAATTATTAGTAGCTATGTAATTCAAGACTTTTATTCCTTGTAAAAATTGAAGATTATCTAAAAGCAAGGAGAAAAGTATCGACGCATGAAAAATGTTGCTACATTAACTATGTGTATTTTTATTCAAAATAGGAGAATTAATGTATTAAAAACTTTACATCAACGGTGAGGATTATTATTACTGTTAATAAAATTGTTCATCATAATTTCTTAGTAAAGGTTTACTTTAAAAAATAATTAAAAAATATTTTTTCCGCCGATTAATCGGCCCGATTTTGCCGATTGTTAATAATCGGCAAAGTGGCCGATTATGGCCGATTAATCGGTACTGCCGATTAATCGGCGCATCCCTAGTAGTATACACATACTCTATTTTAATATACTAGCGAGTGATGTTTTTACACGCCATTATTACAAAAGCATCTCTCAATTTTCCGGAAACCCTATCAATTTCCCGTTCACCTGCAAAAGGGAGTGGAAACCGATCCGAGAGCTCATCCGACCCAAATGTGTCAGCAGGCTCGGGGAGTCTCGGAGACTTTACGGCCGGGGCAAGACGTACGATGTTTTGTATCCGCGCGGAGTGGGCGATTGTTTTGAGGAGCGCGGCGTGAGTTACGGGGACGTTCTGTTGTCGCCCGTCCCTGAGTTAAGGGCGCCCTTTGTTGTGCTTTCGGCGGCAAGTGATGAGTTCTTCTTCGGGAGTCGACCATAGATATGAATAGAGCTCGCTGGAGTCTGGTAAATATTTTGGGGAGCGACGCGTGCTTTATGGGTCCATTTGGAACATGATTCGGAGGGCTGTGGAATCCCCGTCGAAGCGGGTGGCATTGTTGGAACTAGAACAACTGGGGTTTAGCAAGGCATACACCGCATCTGTGACCGGAAGCGGACTCTGAAAAAGAGTTGCGATGGCAAGGAAAGGGGGTTGCATCTCCCCCCCCCCCCCCCCCCCCCCAGATCTTTCGAAAAAATATATGTTCGTAAATTTTTTTTAAAACAAAACATTTTTTAAAAAATGTTTTAGGTTTAAAAAATTTTTTTTAAGTAAACAAAAATTTTTGCTTATTTTTTAAGGGTTTTTTTCATTTTTTAAGTAGAAAAAAATTTTGTTGCTAATTTTTTTAGTAAAAAAATATTTTTTAGGTGAATGCACCCCCTGCGTATGATTCAGCTCCCATGTGCGTATCTTCCTATGTGCGTATATGTGTTAAAGCGTTCTCGTGTATGTATATGCGTGATTGTATGTACGTTATGTGCGTATATTAAATCCTCTCTCATCTCCTCTACTTGTTACAACTATAGGAAAAAATGAATATTTAAATACTTTTAACATTTAAAATAATAAAAAATAGTTATAATAATCTAAGAAACAATAATGTTAATTACATTTATTATAATTACAACAACAAAACAATTATTGTTTTTATAAGCAGTAGTAGCAATTGCCGGGGACGGTATTAGTTGCAGTAGCAATACTAATCATAGTGATTAGCCCAATTCTGATGCATCAGGGATGATTTTTTTTTTTACATTTTAGATCATGTTGAGACACCATACACTTCAAAATCTTTCATTATTCCTTTCTTCCTTATTTTTTTTAATCTATTAATTAATTTTTTGCGTACTTATTTTTTTCTTTTTTATGTCTTACTTTTCGTTACCATTAGTAAAAAAACAGCAATACATCATTTGAGGTTGAAAAAGACTTGTAATGATGCACCGATAATGGTGATGAAAAAAAATGAAAAAAAAAGAAGGAAAAAAAACATGACTCTGACTGGTGCAAACCTTGCACGGTACAGCAGCGGACACAATGAGGAATCAGAACCATAAAAATATGAGCTGATCTTAGACACATCATTTTGACGAAATGCATTCTATCTGTTTAATGTCAATGGTTTATTTGGCATCATAATTTTTATATTCCTTCAAATAATTTTCATGTTCCTAAATATTTCCTGAAGAGAAATTTAAAAAAAAAAATAGGCTGTTGAATTTTTTCAATCTTTCAACTTCTGAATCCTTTCTTGTGGCGAATATTCGTGAAAATTGTAAAAAAAAAAGCTAAAAAGGACAAATTTTAGCAAAAAAAGAAAGGGAGCGATTCCATACCAAATCACCGAAAAAAAAAAAAGTTGGTCGCACGACCAACTCGGATTTTTTTTTAATTTGGTACACAGATTGATGGTATAGAGGTATGAAAAAGCCCAAAAGGAAAGTTACCTGCTCCACTTATTTTCTGAGATACATGCCTTCAAAGTTTGTCCGCCACGTCAAAATACTAAAAAAGTGATGTTATTTAATCATTTTTTATAAAAAATCGTACTCATGCAAAATAAAAGTGTTACATATCTATGGAAACTAGTTACTCCAGGCATTCTGAAAAAAAATACTAGAACGCTCATAATGAAAATTGCCAAGGTACAGGGCTCTTTGAAGTTGTCACCACAAAAACTTGATTTTGCAGATTTTGCTAAAATTCAGGCATTTATTACAAAAAAAGGCAAACAAAACCAAAGGTTTTCTCACTTTCTGGTAGTGTACAGGTCCTCCCTGTAAATTTCTACGCAATAAATTTTTTGGGTTTCTCACTCCTTCTTGGAAATATTTTAGCTTAAAGATAAGCCGTAAGGCAAAAAATGCGTTTTTGGCCATCTTGGCAGCCATTTTTCTCATAAAGGGGGAGCAGTAGAAACTTTAATTTTTTTTTAAAACAAGCCACTGATATGTTAGCTATTCACAGGAAAAGAGTTTACTTTTGGTTATTTCTCCCATTAAGAGATATCCTGCTGACAGTATATGCAAGTTTTTCGCGACGACCATATGCTTTTGTTCCCCCTCTCATTGACTTAAAATTAATTAAACCAAAAAATAATGATATATTTATTATTAGCTGTATTATCTACCCAATATGTCATGAAATTCAATTTATTAAATCAT
The DNA here is from genome assembly GCA_038373865.1 of Uloborus plumipes. Taxonomy (NCBI): domain Eukaryota; kingdom Metazoa; phylum Arthropoda; class Arachnida; order Araneae; family Uloboridae; genus Uloborus; species Uloborus plumipes. The sequence goes on along the minus strand of JAXGGA010018602.1, from coordinate 2,538 downwards.
TGAACAATAAGTTAGATAATTGATGAAAAAAAGAAAAAGTATTTCTCTGATGCCTGAGCATTATGCATTCATAATTATAAAGCACTAAATACTTTCTTGAGAAATTAATTAACATAAATGAGCTCTAAATATTTATATTATAAGCAATACCCAATCATGTGATTGGGATACTCCTGTTTTTAATTGGAGAATTTCTTGAATATCACATGAATATCAGGAAAATAAATGAGGTCTTTTCGTTTGATGTAGGATATTTTATGACAAATTTCATTTGATGGGCTACTAACTGAGCATGGTGATAAAGAGCTATTAATTTCAGCATCGAATTCCATTTTACCTTATTAACAGTTAAATATTTACAAAATAATTAAATAAATAATTTAATATAAAGCCATGCTTGAAGAATTAAAATTAGTGCAACTAATTTATTCCCATACTGATCTTTACAAAATTGACATGCGTTGAGCACTGATAAGAACTGACAAGAATAAGTTTACTCACTAAAATACTAGTTCACAGATACTATAAAGCGTACATTCTATTTTCTACAAAATAATACTGCAACAAAGAAGAAGGGTGTAAAGGGGTAGGTACTAAAGAATTTCTTGAAAAATCAATTGAAATAAAGGAGCTTCGAATATTTATCTCATACACTATGTGGCCAAAAGTATCCGGACACTTTCAAAAATTTACATTCTTACATATAGCTCGAGAAATAAGTGATCAATTGTTCTTTAACTTTAGTCATACAAAATATAGACTTCACCGAACATTTCCAAGTTGAAATTAAATTACCCTTGCATTTGGGGGACGACAATAAGGGGGTTGAAAGAAAAACCGCTTTTTGACCATAACTCTTCGAAAATAGCTTGGAATAAGCTATCAATTTCAGTAATTAATTAGCATACTATGTATAATTACTGTACAAATTTTTATGAACGTACCACTCTTACTTCTGAAGATATGAAACATTTTTGAAAAAACGGCAATTTTATTTGAAGGGTTTTTGCTCATAACACGCAGAGTTTTTGATCAAACTTTATCACAACTTCAGGAAAGATGACAAAATACAAGAGAAATAACATACTAAAGCGGTAAATAAAAATATTAAAAATTCGATGAGATATGAACGTTAAAAGGAAATAATTTTTCACGGCGCATGCGCGAACGACAGAAATTTATAACTGCAAAAATATTGTAGCCTGATTTATACTCCATCTTATAAAAAAAGTTCCAGTTGAATAGCATGAAAAATGAAAAAGATATCAGCGATCTAGTGAGCTGTATTTCATTCATTTCGCAGACAATACATAAATAGTGAGGGGTTGTCCACAAATAGTGTGGTGACAATCGATCATTTTTTTTCAATGTTAAATTGTATACAGTTTGAAAATTATTATTCGGCATAGAAGTCACATTTCGTCTGTTCGGCCAAAAAGACCTTATACGTACGTTTCCAAAAGTATCCAGACACCCTCTGAAACGTTGGTCTTGAAAGACGACGCAATAACCTTTAATTTAAAAATAGCTCTTTGTGGACAGACCCTCACTATTTATGTATTGTCTGCGAAATGAATGAAATACAGCTCACTAGATCGCTGATATCTTTTTCATTTTTCATGCTATTCAACTGGAACTTTTTTTATAAGATGGAGTATAAATCAGGCTACAATATTTTTGCAGTTATAAATTTCTGTCGTTCGCGCATGCGCCGTGAAAAATTATTTCCTTTTAACGTTCATATCTCATCGAATTTTTAATATTTTTATTTACCGCTTTAGTATGTTCTTTCTCTTGTATTTTGTCATCTTTCCTGAAGTTGTGATAAGGTTTGATCAAAAACTCTGCGTGTTATGAGCAAAAACCCTTCAAATAAAATTGCCGTTTTTTCAAAAATGTTTCATATCTTCAGAAGTAAGAGTGGTACGTTCATAAAAATTTGTACAGTAATTATACATAGTATGCTAATTAATTACTGAAATTGATAGCTTATTCCAAGCTATTTTCGAAGAGTTATGGTCAAAAAGCGGTTTTTCTTTCAACCCCCCTTATTGTCGTCCCCCAAATGCAAGGGTAATTTAATTTCAACTTGGAAATGTTCGGTGAAGCTTATATTTTGTATGACTAAAGTTAAAGAACAATTGATCACTTATTTCTCGAGCTATATGTAAAAATGTGAATTTTTGAAAGTGTCCGGATACTTTTGGCCACCTAGTGTAGGCAATACCCAATCTTGTGATTGGCTGTTCCTGATTGATGGCTATAAACAGGAGGATACGCTTGTTCTTTGTTGCAGTATTATTTTGTGGAAAATAGAATGTATGCTTTATAGTATCTGTGAATTAATATTTTAGTGAGTAAACTTTTTCTTGTCAGTTCTTATCAGTGCTCAACGCATGTCAATTTTGTAAAGATCAGTATGGGAATAAATTAGTTGCACTAATTTTAATTCTTCAAGCATGGCTTTATATTAAATTATTTATTTAATTATTTTGTAAATATTTAACTGTTAATAAGGTAAAATGGAATTCGATGCTG
>JAXGGA010018601.1:0-21750 GCA_038373865.1 Uloborus plumipes | reverse complement strand
CCTTTATTGGTCGCTTTCTCAAAGGAGATCTTATGGTAATAACCGGTAACATTGAAATGTGTAGTAGTAGACCCAAACCAGATTCGAACTCACCAAATGAAGCAAGGACACCTGTCTCTAAAATATATCATTAAGAATAGGTAACAGCAGCTAAAGATTCTCATCATAATAGTTGTCTCTAAAAATCTTCAGCAGAATAAGGACAGTAGTTTTCCAAAAATTTCCTTTATTATGGGAAAACTACTTTTTCAAATACATTCTTTGAAATAAAGACTCTCAGCTTAGTATCTAAGACTTTCACTTTACGAAGTGAGATAGACCAGGTTTGCTACTTTCAATGGTGTGCTCAATTTAATTTATTTACCAGTGTGAATGTAATCTCAGAGTGAATTCTAAGCTTCCTACCTCCAGCTCTGTTATGGCTACTCCAGACAGATGATTCCAAATAAAAGTAACACTCCAGATTCTAGAGCTTGTATTTTGCCTTTGACTGTAATAAGTGCCAGTGCCAATAAAGATTACGGATGATCTCACATTAAAAAAATATTACTTTTATGCGAAGGGCAGCATGCGGATTTTTTATTTATTTTTTATGTCTCACCATTCTGTCTGAGTGAGCATACGTTCATTTTTAATACTCATTTTATTGAGTTTAGATACCCCCTTCTCAATTTTCATCCATGAAAAAATTTCAGGTTACCAATCTCTTATTTTGCAAGCTTTTACTGCACAGACAAAAAAAAAACAAAGTTAAATATATTTTCATGTGGTTGTCTTTAAAAATCGTTTTTTCGTAATTATTGCACCCTGAATTTCTTCAAAACTCTGAGTATTCTCCATTTTTGCAAAGAATACTTTTCACCTTTTGTTAAAAACCTTTTCTAAATTTGTTCCATGTTTATAATTCCATTAATAATTCGGAAGAGAGGAAAATACTTCACGATTTTGAACGTATTTTTTAAAGATAAGTGACAGTAATTGCATATTAATGCACAGTTTGAGTGTAAAATTGACATGAAAACATATTTCTACCCTTTTTAGCCTCCTTTTCTATAAACGTTATAAAACAGAAAAATAACCTAAAAAAAGTTTGATTTATTGTAAAAAAATATCGCTAAAAATAAAGAAAAAAAAAATCAAATGTAAATTCAAAAATTAAATTCTGAAGAAAAAAGAAAGTAAGGTTTCAAGATGGGGAAATAAGTGCCCTTCTTTTGGTAGAAATTAAGTTATTTTTTGTTATGATCATCATTATTTTTATTATTATTATTAGCATTTACTTAGTTCCATCAGAAAAAAAAATTACCTTGAATTCAGTTGACAAAAACAACCTTGACACAGTCCCAGTTGAAAATTCAACAAAATATTACTCCAGTCCCATTCAACAACTTGAATCCCGATTGTACTTGAAGTTCCAAGAACCCTAAAGTGTACTTACAACATTTTTATAACCGATCCCCGGTGTAACCTTTTAAGAAAAACCGTGCTTCTACCATTTAGTAGTGGCCACGGTACGTGTTAGTTGTAACAATGACACCACGTATATATCCACCGACTACCATTGCTCCCGCCTTTACACAACAGCGCGTTAACAGGGAGCTTGCATCAATTCTTGGTAGCCCCCTCCCCTGCTCGCCCCCTCATAATTTTAGCTCCCATTCTCCGATTCGCCCTACTCTTTTTTTGCTGTTTTATTCGGATGGAACGATTTTGAGTGCTTCTCTTTTAAGTATTGAGCATGGCAAAGACATTACACCACAGGCTGAAGAGGTTTGCCAAATGGTTTTCCGAGGGGAAATGGCAAGATTTATTCTTTCTTTCGAGTTAAATTATTCTTTTGATGTTAAGTGTAAAATGGTGATTCTTGCCACGGGGGTTTTAAATGGCTTTTTTTCTTCTTTTATCTGATGTATGCATAAATGTAACATTTAAATATTAATTCACAACCAATTAACTGACAACCAATATTGGAGAAAAATTTAACCGCTGTGGTATTTGGGTCGCCAAGTTGCCAATGCTTTTAGTTGAGTTTAAAAAGAAGAAAGAAAAATGTTATAACTTTAATACAATTTTATTTTATTTTTATTTTTGGTTTAATAGTTTTATTTCTAGCAACTACACTATTTGCTTTTAAGCTAAACATTAGTAAAAATAATATTTTGCCACCCATATTATTAATATTATTATTTTAAATCAGAAGATAATACTAAATAAATACGTAAATAAAATAGAAAAATGAACAATGGCCATTCAACTCCTGCGTGATACGTTTATCAACAACTTGTTTAGCAGGGGAAAGGGGGGGGGGACATGTGAACATTTTTTTCTTTCTTTCTCGTTAACTTCTCAAAAAAGATTACAAATTTTTTAGATCAAAAATTATTATCTTTTATTGAAGTCTTTTCTTGGCGTCATGAAACTTATTGAAAATTTTTACTTAAAAACTCAGTAAAATACGGCATGTTTTTCTCTCTTCTTTGCCGTTTTCTCCCTACGTGGTGTAGCCTGGTATTTATTAATATTACATTGATCTTAGACGGTTCAGTTTCATTAATCTTAGACAGTGAAAAAAATAATTCAAGCTTCATAGGAGAGAAAATAATTGTACCACAGCATTCTAAGAACAAAGCCTCTAAGCAGTTTCAACAGGATTAAAATACGCATAGAAGTAATAAAAATCAGCAAATTACTGTTCTGCGGCTTAATATCAAGTAGTTTGAGCTGAGCCTTTTCAAACTAAATTATTAAGAAACAACTGTCATACGTATTATAGTTATCACACTGACTTCGAAGACTCTTTACCTGGTGTTGTTCTTAAATTCTTTAATGCGTTGGAAAATTCGAAACGATACGTAAATTCTTTCGTGTATAAAATAACGATTTTGTGTACTTTTATTATTCTAGTTTCAAATTTAAATACACGAGTTTTAAATTTCAGTATTTTAAAATTTCTGAAACCTCCGTACGTGAATCTGTATAACGACGTGAAAGCACACAAACAGATACACATTATTATCTAAATATTTAGATCAAGGTCGGAACTTGCTCAAGGGAGGGGTGGTCTACTTTTATTACTTGCTTTTTACTATGCATATTGATTTGTAAATATTGATCACATAAGTTTCGGACTTCAACTTCGAAACATTTGCGAGAGAAAACCAAAATGTCCTTCCTTCAACATCATTATAAACTCGTTTAAAATAAAGGTTTTTTAACCTTCAATGTTGAAAATGTAACCCTTAGTTTGGCACATATCAAATATTTAAAATTTTTGACAAAAATTTTTTATTTTAGTTTTTTTGGGGTAAAATGCACAAATATTATCCAGTTGAAAAAATTTCATGGGAAAAAATGAAAAGAACATCGGTTTTATAAATTGTGTATCCTGTAGGATACACTGCCAAAGTATCAAATAAGAATACATAAAAACTTTTTATAAAATTTAAATCAAGTATTTATTTACAATACAACTACATCTATCTATAAATTATTATACAAATCAAAATACAAAAGAAATTAAAAAATAACGCTATTTTGAATTGACGCCATGTTGTTTTGGTAGAACACACTGTAACACTTATAAACTTAATACTGAACGCTTTGCTTTGTAAATAGCCACAGTAAAGACATGTTGAAAAAGAAGGTTCGAATAATGCTATAGGTTAGAAGTCATCCCCCTAGAGGGCGCCTAATTCAAATTAAAAAATGTAGAAAGTGATGTATCCTGTAGGATACATTGCCAAACTAAGGGTTAATGGGTGAGAGTCCCTCAAGGGAGAGGCGATCGCCCTCATCGTCCCTACCTTGTATTTTCCCCTGTTTGGTGAGAGTCCCTCAAGGGAGAGGCGATCGCCTTCATCGTCCCTACCTTGTATTTTCCCCTGATTTAGATACGGTTCGGGAAAATAATTCCAGTTTTATGCATGCTTTACAAAGTAAAAGAATAAATATATGATCTGATAACTATACCTTTTGTCTTTGAAATGTATTCTTTTTCCTTGGTAAAGTCACTGAAATAAATGAAATGAAATAAAAAACTCATCACGAAGAAAACATTTTCACCTAAAATCAGTGATTATAATCCATGCAAAGTGTTAAATAAGAATAAAATATTATTATTACTGCAAGATACTTTACATTTTTTCTGCTAAAAACGGCCATTAGTTGAAACTTATTTGATAAAACGTGGTAATTATTTTCAGAAATGCATAGAATTTTATTTTTAAACAAACAAAAATGCTCAAAAAAGCAACACGAGCAAGACTAAATACAATTAAAGGTGAAAATGAAAACACAGTTTAAAATCATTTTTAATCATTTTGAAAATATGTGGAAAGCAAGTTCAACCTGCCGCTAACTTTTTCCAGAAAACGAGATGAATCATATTACTGTAGCCTCAACGGTATCTTTTGTCATATCAGGAAGTACTCAGTACCCAACAGGGATCAACTCAGTACCGCCTCCTCTATCATCTAGAGCTTTTACGCATTGTTTCTACGGGGAAACCAAACAGTAGCTTTAAAATTTGCCATCATTTTTCGCCAATCCCAGCGTTGGCATAGGTCTTATGTAAAATTTTTCTTACTGTACTACTCTTTTACAAGGCAAGTCTGTCCTTTCTATGACAGAGGTAGTAAAACGTTATGTTTACAGATTTTTTAATTTATTTTTAAAAAAGAGGCTTCCTTTATCTGCCGTTTTCCCAGTCATAATGAAGTTATCAATATATTAAACAATGTAGTTACTCATTAATGCCCTAAATAACATTTATATGAAGTTTGTTGCAGAAGTTACTTAACTTTTTTTTTTTTTTTTGCACCATGTAATTCCCTTCTGCAACTTGAAACACCAAAAATCTTTTCATTATCTCACTACCGTATCTCTGGATATCAATTTCTCTTTTTCTTTTGTAACGTTAATGAACATCGAAATTTACCGATTAACATAGCCGAATCTCTGGGCTATTTTTTAAATTTTTGTCTTTTAATTTGCTTAAATCTTTCTGAAATAATTTTCTGCTTTTTTTCTAAACATTTCTAAATTTTGTATTCCTATTATAACTTTTCTTTATTATTTTCTGAATGCATAACTTAACAAAAAAATGTAATAGCACACTCCTTCTTTCATTTCAGTTACTTTCTAGAGAACAACTCGTATTGATGCATGACTTCATGTAGTTTGTATCAAGATCCTGAGTATGCAGAATGCATTCATAATTATAAGTAAAAAACTATCCTAAAAGTTTCCTTTTGAGCTGGGTTCCATAGTGTTTTTAACACGCGAGAGCTCGCGCGGGGTCGAAAACGACCCCAGCCATATTTGTTTCCATTTCTTGGAATTTCATGGACAGATAAGGAAACCATCTTTTGAGTAGCTGCCATTGTGTCCTTGATTGATAGGAAGGTGTGGTTGGAATTTTCTTAAATCCTCTTAATTCTTGTAAACTACTGTGTTCTTGCGCAAAAACTGTGTTCTTGCTATTGGAGTCTTTTACGACCGCACGCGAGTACTGACGTCAGTAAAGTTCTCGGAACGGAACAGGTGTTTGGAGTCGGTTCCATTCAAAGAATTTCGAAACATTTTGTGAAAAGGAAGTAGTTGTCAGCAACCCTTCTTCTAGCCATGATTTTCAGTTTACAAGCGTGTCGTTCACAATGACTATGTAGTTCTGTCCAAGCCAAATTCATATTTTTCAATTGCTTTTGCACTACGTATAACAAAGAAAAGATGCCGACTCCATAATAATGAGCTAATTACTAATTAATTTTTAATTAATTAATTTTAGCTAATTACTAGGCGATGGAGAAAGTGATAAATATTTGTCGTTTCAGACGATGAAGAATGCTAGCAATGAAGAAAACTAGTGATTATGACAGTAAAACCAAATTTTCTTTTAGCAAAAATTCTGATAATCCTGATACAGATGACATCTTTATTGGTAGAGATTAAGAAACTATTTGGCAAAGAAATAAATTTAGAGCTAATATTTGTACTCCAGTTCGAAATATAAGTATTTTTCTTCCTGCACCAAAGGGAAACGCAAAAAAATGTTACTGATGTGTTTGAGAGCCGGACCATTTTCGTAATAGTTCATAAAACATTTTCTTTATGCCTTTCAAGTCAAAAACTAATCATTGTAGAAGTATCTGTTAGTGCAAAAACATAAATGAATAAAATTAAATAAAGAAGTCATGAAAAAGAGGAAAATAAATGAAGAAAAACACATTGGGGTCGTTTTCGACCCCGCGTGAGTACTCGTGTTACAAAATATGGCGCGAGCTCTCGCGAGTTAATAAGCGATGTCGGGAGATAAAACTAAAGTTTACCAAGTACAGTAATCTCTTCTAATGGGTTTCGAACGTAATTATTTCGTATTTTAAAAATAAACTGCATTTTGAAAGTAAATTTGATTTGTCAAATATTCAATAGGCTATGAAAAGAATAAACAAAATAAGCAAGATTTCAATCAATTTGTTCTTACTCTGAAATATCATATTCAGCAATCGAAAGAAATACATTTCTTTCATATAGGAAAGAAATGACGAAAAATTTGAATGCAAACAAGGAGAGCGGGTTTAAAACACGAAATAAAATCCCCGCAGGATTAAACTGGAAGGAACAGAAGAAAAGTAATAATAATAAAAAAAAACACCCGCTTTCGAAAATACGAACAGGGTGTGTCCAATCCCCCACCCTTAAAAAGCTGTTCTTCAATATCTCTACATATGTACGAAGATCTTCCAAAATAGAGCGAATGAAAATTGAGAAAGGGGACAAAAATAGAGCCAGAAGGGGGGGGAGGTTAGGAATTTCTTCCACTATCGATGTTGAATAAAATCAAATGCGCAACCCCGGAGAAAGTGCCAGAATAAGAGCAATAGGCAAGGCAAGGCCCGAGCAATAGGAAGCTCCACGCCGAATAATGTTGATTTGATTTGAAATCTCAGCTGCCAGGGCGCGAAGACAGCTCTTCTATGTAATAAACTAAGTCTCCAAAGCGGAAATATGATCTACACGTGCCGTTGACGGCCCGTTCCACCCCCCACCCCCACCCTCTTTAGACTCGAGCTTTTCTTGAATATTGGTTAGAACCCACACCTCGGGACCTTTCGCGTTTGCCGCTCTTAAGGAACACTCCTCTGTCAAGCAGGAGAAAGACAACTCCACTCCACAGACGCGACATGTTTTTTAATATCTTTGTACTCTCTATTTCTCTCCCTCCGCTCTTTCCTTGTGTCTCTGCGCCCCTCCACCCTTTTACATCCCATCACGCAAAGTGGAAAAGTTGAATATGAAGAAATTTCTAAACACATCCGATACTTATACAGAGTAGACCGAGCAATATATGAACACTCCCAAGAGATGAACACCTCGTAATTTTTATGAAAAAATAAAGTTTTAAAACATTTCTTTTCTATGCAATAGCCACTTCCTTCTAGACATTTCCAGAAAGAAAAGGACTAGAAAATGCTGCGCTTGTCCACTATTTGGGGTGTTCATCCATTGGGTCTGGGCACTTTTAATCGCTTCAAACGCACCCCCCCCCCCAACCTAAAAACAACTAATGCAAAATCATAAAAGTGTACAAAAAATTAAAATATATATATCACACGAATGGCTTTGGGTAAAAATTTTACTCTCCTGTGGTAAATGAAATAATTTTTAGCGATATGATAAAATTTTGAAAATTAAATAGCGCTTAAATGTTTGTTCTCTTGTCGGTCTAACATAACTTAATACAGATTTATACTATTCAGTGGATGCCGGTTAATTAAATCAGCAGTTTTAATGAATCAAATCCGCCCAAAAAAGAACAATATCCAGTTTTTTGGAATCAGCTGTTTTATTGAATCGGCCGCTTTATTGAATCAAAGTTGTTAACCCATTATTGACTGACATTTTTTTTCCAAAGATATTTTGTATACTGGTATTTGTATACAAACAGTGTTTAATGAACAGCGAAAAAAAATCATGTAAAAAATAATTTTTTTATTAAGGAAAGAAAAATCGTTCTTTAAAAGTTACGATAGATCCCAGAGTGTATATACTTTTTTTACTGATTTTTTTTTTTTGCCTACAATATAATATTTAAAAAAACATTTTATAAGAAGAAATAAAATGAGCAATTAACATAAACTTGGCAGCTGGGAATAACTTTGAAAACTTTTTTCCTTGAGATTGTGAACGATGTCATTTTTGATAAAGATCATATTAAAACTGCTACAGAGCACACTTTACAATGGTTATGTGCTGCAATCTGTTAATAACGAATGGAAAAAATACCAAGGTACTAATTGAACACTATTATTTGGTTGAAATGTTCATTTTGGGGAAATTCAGACCCTTTTTTGAAGCGTCCCTAAAAAGGGACGCTAGGCATTAATGGGTTAAGAATAAATGTGATTTAAAAGAGCCGCGGTCGCTGTAGTAGTTAAATGCCAAAATAATTATCTTAAATTAAGGAAGATACTCATGTGCAATTTTATTTCAATAATTTATCATTTGGTGTACAAAACACCCTACATAGAGATACCAAGTATGTCATATTCTTGTTCATTGCGATAACTTTAAGAAGAAATGCAATACGATTAAATTTTGAATATTTTCTTTAATAACATTTAAAAAATACTTCTCGGTTTAGTAATGGACGTATCTTATAACATGTGTTCGTTATAAAGCAAAAGAAAAATTTTAAACACTGTTAATGAAAATATCTATAATTTAAGTCCACGTTCTTTGCAAAGTTTATGCAATGAAGTGAGAATATGACATATTTGCATTCTCTGAGCAACAATGATGCATCTGTTACCATACAATTGCCCTTGTACAACATACTAAAAGTTTTTGCTGGAATTATGCATTTTTGAGAGTATGACTGCTGTTTAATTAATTTTGAAAATGGATTATTGAATATTTGTACAAGAAAGTCATGAAATTTTCATATCATATATTTTATTACTGTCTTATTTTAACCCATCTTATGAAAAATATCCTTAAAACAATTTATGAGTACTGTTTTTTTTTTTTTTTTCCTTTTTGTCATGCTGTTGGGTGATTTCGTGAAAAAGGTACAAATCACCTCCGATAATTTGGTAACTTTTTAAATTAATGTTTTTAATTATCCTCATTTAATCTTTTTACTACCCTTTTCATTGTGCGCTAAATAATTATCTTTTATACATAGGTAATTTACAAAATAGCTAAAAAATTTTCCTCTTGATCAAGAAAAACATTACATGTGAGCCATTTTTAAATCATTAAGAGTTACGATGCTGTTTACGATTGAGCTAAAGTGCAACAAGAAAAATCTTCTGTTATGTCATAACTTTTATGTAAAAATAAAATAACAGTACAACTTGCGGAGATTTTTATCCTGAAAATAATTATTTTATATTAAAGTTGAAAATTTTATATTAAAGTTGATGAAATAAAAGTCCTAACATTTTATTTCATTCAGAGACGGCAGCTTCGTGCTAATTTGAACTCATCATTCTGGAATAGACAAGAGCGGTAAAATAAGTTTTGCCTTTTATTTACGAGTTATACTGAAAAAATTGCTGCAATCTCTAGCTGGTGTGCTGAATTTATTTCAGCTACCAGTTTGCTGGCACTAACAGCTTCATTTAAACGACATCTGAATTTAGCTCGTTTATTGCCCATTCCTGACAGATAAGTCTAAAATAAGACAGAAACTGCCTTCTCTGGAATGGCATAACCGGGTATATTGTGTGAAGGTGAATCCAATTCTTGTTTTTTTTTTTTTTTTTTTTTTTTTTTTTTTTTTTTTTTTTTTCAGATGGCATTAATTTCAACTGTTTAATGTCTACAGTGTTACAACTATATTAATAATAGTTACTTTTTCTTGAAATTACAAACATATTTAGAGTAGGCAATGCACCGCCAACTCGGCTATTTCGACCCATGGACAGCTGTATTATGCTCTCATCAGCATGGAATACGAAAGTAGTCCAGTTGGAGGCAAAAATCCATTATAAAGCAAAGAGAGCGAAAAAAAAAACTGATAGCTAATGTGAAATTAGAATACCAGCGAGCGGATCGAAATAGCCGAGTTGGCGGTGTATTGCATGTTTCTGCCTTAGCCCTTGCTTAGGGGCGGTTACTACTAATATATATTTAGAGTAATTATTTATTTTTGTTATATGCAGTGGCAAAAAACCCTTCATAAGTTATTTCCAAACCGCAGATACTTTTTATGGCCAATTACATACAGAGTAAATGAAAACAATACTATTTATCGTTAATCGTAAATAATTTAAAATCGTAAATATTTTTTTTATTAAAAAAATCAATAGATTCGGACATGATTTTCATTATTTTCGTAAGAATGACCCTATTATGTAAATTTTTATTAATTAAGGAATTCATTCATAGCAATTAAATGGTAGAATATTATTTAGTAACTACCTTATTCTTACAGTCTTACACTTCAATATAATATTCACTTAATTCATATCTTATGCGTGCCTGAAAGTAATTCAAACAACAGCAACGTCGTTCACTTACAGTTCTCTTTCGTAGGAGACCATTTTGCGCGGTAGAAAATGCATTTCAATTTCATTTCCAAAGAATATCATTTATGCTAAAAATATATGAAGATGAGAAATAGCAATCTAATCCTGGTCTTTCTCTCTCTTGCATTACAACTCGAAATTGGATTTTTATCTTTAGCGTTTCTCGAGGTTTAGGAGATTATGTTCCTCTATTTATTTATTTATTGTTTTGCTGCGAAACCATACTTTCGGATGTAGTTTATAATGAGATTTTCAAATGCAATCGAAGTGGGTCTCCCAGACAATGGTAACTGGTCCATGAAAATGAATTTTCATTCCAGCACTTCCGAGGAAATTTGATAAAAATGAAAGTGCATACGAACAAAGAGAGCAATGTCGGATTTAATATATTTTTGTTCCATTAAAACTGGGGGAAAATTCGAACTCTGGGTTTTTGCTTTACAGCAAATATGCATTTTCTTCTCGTAAATTTGCATCCTCAAAGGCAGCAACTGTTGTCATTTCATGACAATTTCTAGCAAACTATATTTTAAAAGTAATTGAGAGTTAGGTGATACAAGATTATGTTGTAAATACTAATAAGGTTGGTGTGCTAAATAAGGCTATGTAGACCAATGAGAATAACTCCCAATTTTTCCGTGTGGGATAGAAAATGTTCATCTGCAGAAGAAAATCAGAAAAAAAAAAAAAAAAAATCCGTTCAATTGGTATGGTGTGCAAGATTTTTTCTCCTCTTTTCAAAAGAATTTATGGTGAAAATTTTTCAAAATTCAAATTTGCAAAATAATAGAATCGAACTAAAAATAAATCGCTTCGAGGTGTATCTTCCCCCACCCCTCCTCGAAATTCAAAAAGTAGTTTTTAGGAAAATTTCATGACTTCAGGTGCTTTTGTGCAAGTTGGGTTCTCTGGGCATTCCAAACAGACTAAGAGAAACAAACATGTTAACTAACGTCGTTTTTTCCCGTAATAACAAAAGGACGAAGAAAAAGGCATGAACGATGGCTTAATACATCTTTAAAATATCGCTTAAAAATATAATCAAAAAATCAAAAATAAATAAAATAACAAATAAGTATCGAAAAAATGAAAATTAGAAAGTAGGGTTTTGAGATAGATAAAATATGTGTCAGTTGGTCTGCCCGTCTGTCCATTTCCTGCTCACTTCCTCCTAACAACTTTTTCTGAATTGCCCGATTCAAACAAAATGGTTTGTTTTTTGTTTTTTTTTTCCGAAAGATATCTCAAGGACACCTCATTACTGTATTTTAGTTTGTGATTTCAACAATTTGAAACATTTTTTTTTCAATTTAAAACAATTGCAAACATTTTTACATTTTGCGCAAGCAAAAAAAAAAGACTGTACTACACTGCAACGTTTCTTGACAAAAACATCGTGACGTCAGCGTGACGTTAGCCTATGGAAAACGAGCTAGATAAAACGTCACATCCTACTTGGCGAATTAGAGGAGATCGCTGACTGCTTGTGAGCTCTTATTGGCTCCGCCCGTAGTGACGTTCAGTATCAAGTTAAGTTGCTGTCTAGTATAGCAGACAAACGAAGTCAAGCTGCTGCACAAAACCTTATGTACCGTCTATGTTTTTGTATGAATAATGCAGATAAGAAAGATTTAAGACCGATAAAATTAGGCCTATACTTATTCTCTATACCAGTGCCAAATTTGCATGGAAGATATAATGGACGACCAACTAACTTGTAATACGAAAAGGAATAAAACCAAAAAATGAACTTTAAGTTATAGGTGTTAGGGAAAAAAAACGTATATATATCTCAGCAACGTCCACACAATCAAGCTGTAAAATATAAGAAAAGAAATCTCGAATAAAAGATTGCAGTAATGCACTATTCCTAATCAATACTTTTATACAAAATACGCCTCACATTATTAACAGAAATGATAAATACTAAAACAATCTAAAATTGAGCTTGAGTACCACTGCCAAATCTGCAACGAATATAGAAGGGAAAAAACGTGCAATGAGAAAAATGAATAAAACTAAAAAATTACTTTTAAATTGCATGTGCTCGATAAAAGCATCCCCGGATATATATCTCAGCACCTTCTACAAAACCAAGCCGGAGAAAAATAAAGAGAGAAACCTCAAATGAAAAATTGCCATAAGACACTATTCGCATCAATGTTCTTACACAAATTATGTCCTACAATATAAACAGAAATAAGAAAGATTAACATGAACTAGAATTAAGCCGAATCCCGCTCTTTTTGCTACTGCCAAATCTGCAACGAAGATAGACGACCAAAAAAAACCTGCTATGAGGAAATAAATAAAACCAAACAATGAGCTTTAAGTTATAAGTGTTCGATGAAGGCATCACATATTTATCGCAACACCTTCAGATAATCAAGCCGCGAAAGGTAAGATAAAAAATCTCAGATAAAGAATGCTCCAGGACACTACTTCGGATCATTACTTTTATGCAAAAAATGTATCACAATGTAAACAGATATAAGAAAAAATAAAGTAATTAAAAATTAAGTCAAATCCTGTTCTGTATACCACTGCCAAATCTTCAACGAAAATAGGCGAGCAAAAGACGTGTAGTGAGAAAAAATAATTAAAAAAAAAAATAAAGCTTTAAGTTGTAGGTGTTCAATAAAAGCATCGGATATATATTTCAATTCCTCCCTCAAAATCAAGCCTCAAAATATAAAAAGAATAACCTCAAATCAAAGTTTGCCATAAAACGCTATCTGGGTCAACGTTCTTATACAAAATATGTACTACAACATAAACAAAATGATAAAAATTAACATTAGGGATGCACTTATTAATCGGCAGTACCGATTAATCGGCCATAATCGGCCACTTTGCCGATTATTAATAATCGGCAAAATCGGGCCGATTAATCGGATGAAAAATATTTTTCAGATATTATTCTTTAAAGTATACTTTCACTAGGAAACTATGATGAATAATTTTATTAACAGTAATATTAATCCTCACAGTTGATATAAAGTTTTTTCTAAATGAATTCTCCTACTTTGAATAAATATATTTGGTTGGTGCGTATGAAATGTCGGATTCTTAAGTGATTGTATAAAACTGCATATCTTTCTTCAAAAGCTGTTTATTCAATCAAAGTATGCTCCATTCGATTCAATACACTTCTTCCAACGAGATTTTAAAGCGTAGATGCCTCTCTTAAAAAAATTTTGGTCTTTAGAATTAATAAACTCTGATATCGAGTTTTTTAGACTGTCTTCATTTTCATAGTGTTTGCCCCTTAAAAACAGCTCTAAATGCTTGAAAAAATGAAAATCGGTCGGCGAAAGATCCGGTGAATATGGTGGATGCTGCAAAACTTCATATTCCAGTTCGTTCAGTTTCGCAATTGTTTTGTGTGTCGGCAGAATTCATATCGGCAATAAACTCAAACGAAATAACAAAAGGGAAGACCTTCGAGAAAACCTATTTTGCTGAAATGAGTCTCTGGCAATGGACAATACGACTATGAATGAGGTTATGCCAAAGACAAAAGTATAACGAAAACAGGGAGACAAACGTCCGCATGTAAAGAGAATCCGACATTTCATACGCACCAACCTAATACATAGACAATGATGCAACATTTTTCATGTGGCGATAGTTTTCTCCTTAGCACAGTGCTTTCAGATAACCTTTAATTTTCAAAGAATAAAAGTATTGAATTAAATTGCTACTGATTACTAAAATATATGAATTAAAAGTACTGCTAAATTGGAGTGTTCACCACACGCTCCCTCACCTCTCTCTTTTTTCTTTTTTGTAAATTTTTATTTCCAATTAACATAACTAACAATGTGTTAATAATATTATTGACACTAATATGAAAATTGATTCGAAGAAATTTGATAAAATATTGAAATTATTTTGCGAAAACTATGAAAATCGAAAAAATCTTCTCCCAGAAATAAATTACTATTTCTAAACTTGGAATTGCATAAGATAAAAACAGTGATGGTAAAATTGGTAGTAGAAAAACAATTATCCTTATCATTAATCGGCGCAGCCGATTAATCGGCCGATTATCAACAGCCGATTAATTGGTAATCGGTAATCGGCCAATTTGCTTATCGGTGAATCCCAAATTAACATCCTCCAAAAGTAAGCCAAATCCTGCTCCTTTTGCTACTTCCAAACCTGGAATGAAGATAGACGACCAAAGAACCTGCTATGAGGAAAGAAATAAAACCAAAAAATGAGCTTTAAGTTATAGGTGTTCGATAAAAGCATCGCATATACATCTCAGCACCTTTCACACACTCTAGCCGCAAATATAAGAAGAAAAATCACAAATCGAAGATTGACCAGGGATACTATCCCGGATCAATACTTTTACACAAATTATATATCACAATATAAGCAGAAATGAGAGATATTAACATCATTTAAAATCAATCTTAATTCTGTAATTCCATTCTGCGTACCACTGCCAAATCTGCAACGAAGATAGACGACTAAAAAAACCTGCTATGAGGAAAGAAATAAAACCAAAAAATGAGCTTTAAGTTATAGGTGTTCGATAAAAGCATCGCATATATATCTCAGCACCTTCCACACAATCAAGCCGCAAAATATAAGAAGAAAAATCTCAAATCGAAGATTGCCATAAGACGCTATTCCGGGGCCGCCCCCTTCCCCATCTTTTGATCCCCTTTTCATTCCATCCCCTTCCTTTCACATCTACTTCATCAGAGGAATTTTTTAGCCTTGCAGCTGCATTGCACCAATTGGAAGGCATTGCAAAAGCTAAGGAATTGACATTCTAGGCCCTTATTTACTATTCTGGGTTTCTGGATTCCGGGATAAAAGTACCTCGGCCCGTTTGGGATAAAATCGATGTACTCGGTGACTACAACACAGCTGCATTTTAAAAAGAACAAACTTTCTTCATAACGAAGCAGTCGTCGTCAGAACTATTGGAGAGTGGAATCTTTTTTGCTGTTTTTTCTCCCCTCTTTCTTCACTCCATTTTAGAGAGAAAAAGCAATTCTTTTTGCATCCAAACTTCACTCTTGACGAGGGAAGTTGAGCTGCAAGCGATCTGAAAAGTTTTCTTCAAAATCGCTGAGAATGTATCTTAGCGGCCATAAATGGGATCTCTGGAAGCAAAAAAAAAGAAGGTTGATGTGAAAGGGGCGATGTGAATATAGTTATCACAGAGGTATGCATAGGAAAGAAAAATATTCGTCTTTCATGCTGCAATTTAGAGAAGAAAAATATGTATGAATAACAAGCAATTTCTGGATGCCATTCGATGGTATAAGAATAAATCATGGCATCTTTCTTATCTTCGACGCAAGTTATTACGCATTATACCTACCTTTGTGAAAGTTGTCTTGTTGCTTGTTTCTCAAAATTAATTTTGGAAATTGTTATTGAATTATTTTTTAAATATGACTGCCGCAGAAGTACTCAGAAAAAATCTGGTATGGACCCCACACTACTTCCTTTTACGTGTTAATTTCTTAGTTGTGGCCTTAAGTGTTAAAAATAAGTGCTTGGAGTGAGCAAGGTAACAATTCAAATATTTGCTCCCCTAGTCTGCCACGAAGCAATGCAAAAAATATTTTACAATGGTTAATTTTCTAAATATTGCTGATTTTAATATCATTCAGTGAATTTTTCGCAAAATATCGCCAATAGCGCCAAGTTGAACCCAAATTCAAAAAATAATTTTTTCGCCAAATTTGTCGCCAACTTGGCGATATGTCGCCAAGTTGGCGTCAAACACTTGGCGACCAAAAGCTTGGCGACATATCGCCAAGTGGTCGCGCCAATTCATATCACTTGAGTCTGCATTGAAATTAACACTGATTTACCCCAAAAAAGGGGTGAAACACACCTTTGGGAACATTTGAATGCAACCACTAGAGGAGGTGCACAACTAGACCATCCTCAGAGCCTACATACCAAACTAGAAGTTTCTAAGGCATATAGTTTTTGAGTTATGCGAGACACATACGCACATACATCCGCACATACGTACATACAGACGTCACGAGAAAACTCGTCGTAATTAACTCGGGGGTGGTTGAAAAGGATTTTTCGGCTGCTTATATGTTGGTAGGTACATATGCACGTGCTGACAGGTCGAAAAAACTACTGAACATTCATTCGGGGTGAGCAAAATCAAAATTTAGACTCAAACTTGAGTGATTTTTTTTTTTTCGCGATCACAGTACTTCCTTTACTACGTAAAAGGAAGTAAAAAGGAAATTATTCGTATTCTAATGCTGCAATTTACAGAAAAAATGCTTTTACCTTGACTGGTGAAAATATGGATAAAGAATACCGGGACAATAGTAAATTATGTAGATTCGAGCTTTGAAAAAATCTGTAATCGTAAATGATGATGCATTGTTATTCAATGGTACAAATTATGGAAACCCGCTAATATTGAAGAGGAATGATTTAGCATACAAATAAACATTTTCAATATTTCTGAATAAAATAAACATTTGTAAGTGACAGAATAATATTGATCAGAAATAAAATTTAAAAAATAAATCATTAGTCCATGAAAAAGAAGAAATTTTAATGCATAAATATTCAATCCATTTTTCCTGTGCTTTTATGATTCAACACTTAAGAAAAAAAATGTGAAGATATTTTGATGAATACACACTACCTCCTGAAAAATTCATCCAAAAATGATAACGCCTTTATAATTCACACAGTAAGATAATTATTTCCACTATTTACAAGATGGTGGCGTAATGAAGAAAGTTTTATACTGTGAGTGCTGAAAATAAGGACTAGAAAAAAGGTACAAAAATGAAAATATATTACTTTCAACTCAAAAAAAAAAAAAGAAAATCACAAATGATATAGCATTGTCATGCAATAATAAAAAGCAAGGAACGGAACTTCTATTCCTAAGTAACAATTAAATACGAAAATACATTTCCAGCATTTCAAAATAAAACAAGCGTTCGTAAATAAACGAAGCACACTTGATTAGCAACGACATTGAAAAAATAATCATTTGTTTATGAAAAGGAAAAATCTTCAATATACAGGGTGTCCACTCCAATCGTGGACCAATAGCTAATTTCTAAACCGTTAGAGATAAGCATATAGTTTATTTAGGAAAAAATCTCCAAATTACGAAAGGAATTTTGGGTCTATTCAATGTTTTTCAAAAAATCAAATTTTGAAAGAGTTACGAAATTTAAATTTTTATACAGCCCCCCAGTCCTATCAATCATATTTAGTAAAACATTCTTGACACTGTAACGTTTAAAACTAAAAAAAAATCATTCTTCTACCACAAAAATTGACCGAGTTATGACGTTTTGAAAAATCAAGATTTTGCATTATTTCATGACGTCATCGAGAGATCGCTTAAGGGACCGTATGCGAAATCCTTCAAAATCTTGATTTTTCAAAACGACATAACTCGGTCAATTTTTGTCGTAGAACAGTGATTTTTTTTAAGTTTTAAACGTCACAGTGCCAAGAATGTTTTACTAAATATGATTGATAGGACTGGGGGGCTGTATAAAAATTTAAATTTCGTAACTCTTTCAAAATTTGATTTTTTGAAAAACATTGAATAGACCCAAAATTCCTTTCGTAATTTGGAGATTTTTTCCTAAATAAACTATATGCTTATCTCTAACGGTTTAGAAATTAGCTATTGGTCCACGATTGGAGTGGACACCCTGTATAAATACTTCAATGGTTTGCCTGAGCCTTTATGATTCAGTCCTAACCAAAGCTTCAAATTGATTTTGTTAAATACACACTACCTCCTGGGAAAATTTCTCGTCCAGAAAGGATAAAACCCTCATAATTCATAGAGTAAGATAATTAACACCAATTCGTACAACACGTGGTGCAATGAGAAGACATTTTATGAAAAAGGTTGCACGAATAAGGACCAGAAGAAACAAAAATCAGTGAATTATTCAAATCTGAGCCCAAAGAAATCAGCAATTCTGAATGATTTAGTAGTGTTACTCAATGGTAAAAATTACGGAACGCACCTTTCATTCCTAAGTAACAATCATATAGACGGAAATATATTTCCATCATTTTTAAAGGAAACGAGCAATCGTAAATAAACAGAGCAATATTGATTAGCAACGAAAATAAAAAAGTAACCATTTGTCCATGAGAAGGAGGAATCTTTAATGTATAAATATTCCAATGATTTTTACTTTTATGATTCAATTCCCGGCAAAACTTCAAATAGATTTTGTTAAATACACACCTACCTCCTGAAAAGTTTCTCGTCCAGAAAAGATAAAACCCTCATAATGCATAGAGTAAGATAATTAACTCAGTTTCGTACAAGATGTGAAGCAATGAAAAGGTTATTTTGCAAAGAGTGGTGAAAGATAAGGACTAGTAAAAGGGGACAAGCAGTAAATAATTTAAATCTGATTTCGAAAAAATCAACAGTCCTAAATGATTTGGCATGGTTATTCAATGGTATAAAATTAAGGAGCACCACTAACAATCATGAATAACAATCAATACGAAAATATATTTCCAGCATTTCTTAAATAAAGGAGCAATCCTTTTTGACAGAGCACAATTGATTAGCAATGAAAAAGTAATCTTTTGTCCATGAAAAGGAGGAATCTTCAATGCATAAATATTCCAATGATTTTTGCTTTTATGATTCTATCTTCGACAAAAACTTCAAGTATATTTCGTTAAATACTCACGACCTACTGAAAATTTGTTCTTCCAGAATAGGTAAAGCCCTCACAATTCACGAAATAAGATAATTAACACCATTTCGTACAAGACATGGTGAAATGAAAAGACATTTTGTGCAATAAATTGCCGAAATGATTACCAGAAAAAAGGCAAAGCAGTAATTTATTAAATTTAAGCCCAAAGAAATCAGTAATTCTAAACAATTCAGCATTGTTACTCAATGGTTCAAATTAAGGAACACTACTACCATTCCTAAATAACAATAAACTACGAAAATAAGTTTCCAACATTTCTATATAGAAAACGAACAATCGCAAAGGAACAGAACACAATTGATTAGCAAACGAAAATGAAAAAGTGCTCATTTGTCCGTGAAAAGGAAGAATCTTCAATGTATAAATATTCCAATGATTTTTGCTTTTATGATTCAATCCTCGGCAGAGCTTCAAAACTACTTGTTAAATACACACTACCTCCTGAAAAATTTCTCGCCCCGAAAGGATAAAACCCTCATAATTCACGGAGTAAGATAATTAATTCCACTTCGTACAAGACGTAAAAGCCCAATTTGTCAGAGATGAACAATGGAAGCACAAGCTGAGGAAATGTACAGACATATCCACGAACGGAAAACTTCTTTCATGGTAGGCAAAACCCACATTGTCACTCCTGCACCCCACAAAGGCACTCTTATCTTCTTTTCTTACCTAATCTAGAAAGATTTCGCACTCCCCCTCACCTATTCCCTTTCGTTCCTTTTCAAAGAGCCCTGTAATGCACTTGAATTTTATTCTTTTTTTTCTCTCCATCCCTGTGCCCCATATAATAGCAATTTTTCAAGCTTTCAGCTTGATGAAGATTTTTCCGCTACTGTAATTTTCATCGTTTTGTTGGCGTGAGCCGCTTTGTACTCCGTTCTGGAATTTTTCTATTTTTTCCAGTTGGGGGGGGGGGATGTGCGAGATAAATGACGACTGCATTAAGGGTACAAATGAATTTCCGGGACGTTTGATTAACGCACATACTCAACTAAAAGATTCTTTCTTTTTTTTTCTTTTCGTTCTTTATTTCTTCAAAAATGAGGAATGGGCTAGCAGAAGAAATGAAATGAGCTTTTTTATCCTGGCAATACTTGGAGTTTGTAAAATCTTTCTTGGCTAAAGAAAATCCATTAAATAAACACATGAGATTTGTATACTATTTGTATATTATTTCTTGTTTTAATATTTCTCTCGTTGAATTTTCCCGAAAATGGAGCGTAGAGAGCAAAAACTCAAAGGAGTCCTACAAGGGTGCTGTTAAAGATCCAACCCTCCCAGAACGTTTGGTTTCTACTGGGGATGCATGCATAAGCAAATTAGCCGATTATCGATTAATCAGGTGTTGATAATCGGTCGAGTCGATTAATGATCATGATGATTATTTCAACACTTTCACCACCACTGTTATTGTTTCTTCTTTTACAATTCCGAATTCAGAAATAATTACATTTTGTTTTCCTGGGATAAGATTTATTTTCTCCATTTTCCTAATTTCCTCGAAATAATTTCAAAACTTTTCATATTTCTTTGAGCCAAATCCATATTATTATCAATAAAATTACATTAAAGCATAACATAATTAACACATTGTTAATTATGTTGACGATACATGAAAATTAAAGAGAAAAAAAATAAGCTGAGGCTGTGGTGAGTACTCTAATTTAGGAGTGCTTTCAATTTATTTATTTATTTATTTTAATTATTAGTAAACAGTTAATTTAAGGTCTTTATTCTTTGTGAAAATTAGAGATTCTCTAAAATTGCCAATTCTAATATGACATTTTATTTCCGTAAAAGGACTGTTATGACTAAACTGTTACCTTCCCGCCTCCAGTTTCGGTCTCCAACTCTCTCTCTCAAATGGCTTATTTTAAATGTAGCGAACTTATTATTTTTTGTCTTAATTTAGGGATCGAATTGAACAAACTTAATTAACAGTTGGAACATAAAATGGGAAATTATTTTTTGCCATTTTAAATAGAAATTTAAATTAAATAGAATACATTGCTCTGCAATTTAGGAAATTCTAATTTTTACCAGGATGCATAAAAAATTCCCCTGCAGATTAGTTAATTATTCGTAGCAGTAACACATTATTGTAGAAACCTGTGAGCGGTTACTGTTAAAATTGGTATCACAAACGAAATTTTGGTGCAACTAATTGCACAATAGAAAGCTTCTCCGAATTGGTGTACCAATTCGTGATGAAAAAAGGACAAACTTAGTACAAAGTTAATTTGTGTTTAGTACAAAGTTAAACTAATATTTGTAGCAACTGTAAAATGTTCATATTTTACCAAGCACTGGTTTAAGTTTACTCGTTTTTTACAGTGCAGTTGCAAGTCTCGAACCAGATCCTTCAAAAGACTGTACTTGTGAAATTTACTTTTTGAGAGGGGCGCTACAGTATCATATCTCTTTTATTGTTCTGAAGATAACTTTAAGAACTACTAAA
This sequence comes from Uloborus plumipes, assembly GCA_038373865.1. Lineage (NCBI taxonomy): Eukaryota > Metazoa > Arthropoda > Arachnida > Araneae > Uloboridae > Uloborus > Uloborus plumipes. The sequence continues at coordinate 25 of JAXGGA010018601.1, read as the reverse complement.
AGCACAAGTAACAGCAAAAGTCTAT
>JAXGGA010018600.1:0-21757 GCA_038373865.1 Uloborus plumipes | reverse complement strand
AAGGAAAGAAAAACCGTCTTAATTTTGTTTGTTTTTTGTTCTGATTCCCGAGACCAGCAGAGCTAGATCAGGTCCATGAGTCTATTCACCCGTAGAAAGTCAAGAACCATCAAGGGGTTTTGGATAAGATCCAATTTGGAAAGCCCCAGACATGATAAAATATGCTCAGGGAGGCCTGAGCAGAAGAGCACTTAGTGCACATCTCGAAGACTTTAGTTCCGTTAAAAAACGTCATTGTCAGTAGATGGCCGCTAAGGAAACGGGAAAGAGCAGTTTGGTCTTTTCTGCTGCCTTTTGCCATCAGAGCGCCGCCTGGGCGATCACTCTGGTACCATGGATGCTTTGGCGGTTTCAGCCAAGCTGCCCTATTCTCTGCCCTGGAAGTTGAGAATAGTTCGGTAAACGTAAGAGGGGTCCTTGGCACCATGCTCTCGCTGGCACCGGCTCTCGCCAAACTGTCAGCAAGTTCGTTTCCCACTACGTCCACATGGGAAGGGATCCATTGAAGGTGGATCTGACATGAACATGAAAGCTGTTTCAAGATCCTAAGAATGTGGGTCCCTGTACTATCCCTCACATTATGCCAATCCGCCAAGTGCTGGATGGCACTTCTACTGTCCGAGAAGATCCAGATATCCTTCACATTTGGTAGCGACATGATTGACTTCAGACCCTCGAGAATTGCAATGAGCTCGCTTCGGAAAACCGAGCAACAGTCTGGGTTTCTTCTTTGAATCTTAATTTCTTGTCGTTGAAGTCTAATATAAACGCCACTACCAGAACGTTCATTGTCAAGTTTGCTTCCGTCAGTGTACATATGCACAGCATCAATGGGAGCTCTATTAATTCTTTCTAGAGCCAACTGTTTCAGGTAGAAAGGCAATTCCATATGTTTGCTAACTTGAACAGAAAGATTGGTATGAAAGTAGACCCCGTCAAGACCCTCAGCAGGGTCGATGACTTGAGTTAGGCTGTGTTGTTCAACAGAACTGGCAATAATTTTCTCAGAAGTGACTCTACTAAAGGGACTGTCCCGTTTAAGCCTCTGGTTATTTCTCCAAGAACCGAGGAGCTTCGAGGTACGGTCTCTAATGTTATATAAGTATAAACCATCTTTGATAAAAATTAGAATTTTTAAATTTTAAAAAATTGAAGTTCTAAAAACGCAATTCTAGACACTTTTATAACATTATGAATATTAATGCAATTCAGTACTCTCGCTGGAAGTTTTTTGAAATTTAAATCCTCCCTCCCACTTTTAAAACAAAAGGCTCAACTGTAGGCGATTTTTGATGTCAATGAAAAAAGGATAAGGTTTGCAAATTCTTTTCCGTTATTTTTCTGAAACTGATGTCCTAGGCAGGGATTCAAGTGAAACAGGCAATCGCAAATTACAATCGCGACTGGAAATGAATTACATTAGAACGTTTCTTGATAAAAACATCGTGACGTCAGCGTGACGTTTGGCCTATGAAAAACGAGCTAGATAAAACGTCACAGCCTACTTGGCGAATAAGTGGAGATCACTGACTGCTTGTGAGCTCTTATTGGCTCCACCCGTAGTGACGTCATGCCAATTTAAGTTGATGATAATGTAATTCATTTCCAGTAGCGATTACAATTCGAAGCGATCGCAGTGCTGTTTCACTTGAATCCCTGCCTTAAGCAAGGCCTGATTAAGATATCACGGGGCCCTAGGCCAAATACTTCTTTTGGACTTCCCATAATGAATCTTTTCAATTTTAAGCGTGGGATAAAACAAATTTAGGCATTGACTACAACAATTTTAGCCATTTGGGGGCCCCTAAATTGTGGGGGTCCTAGGCCGCGGCCTAGTTGGCCTATTCAGTAATCAGGACCTGGTCCTAAGATACAATTGCAGGCCATCTTTGATTACCCCCCCCCCCACACACACAAATACGATATATGTTTTAAAGCTTTTATTTATTTTTAAACTTGTTTATTTATTGATTATTTTCACTTATTGATTTATTTCTTTTGTTATTCTTTTGTGTGTATATGTGCTAGTGCAAACTGAAATTTCTCCCGGGGGGGGGGGGGGCAGTTGACTTTCTCCGGGAGTGCAGTGCCCCCCGGAAAGATGTCTGAAAGAAACACTGGTGTTGAGATCCAAGGCTTTCCACAGGCCCACAGAGAAATTTTCCAAATTGGCAACAGAAATGCAAATTTAGGCATTTTTTTGTAATATTAGCCAAATTGGTGCTAGCCAGATCGATTGCCAAGTAAATTAAAAGATGGCGCCACTACGACTAACATAAAAAATCCTGTATGATAGATTAGCTAGGCAAAAAATGGTGATCTAGAAACCTGGAAAACTGCCAATTTGAAAGAGGAACTGCTTGCAATTTGAGGTCCAAAAAGAAAATATATAGCAATTTGTCATCGCTAATAAAAAACATAATAATACGCAAACAAACACACACACACACACACACACAAACACATCCGGAAGAGAGTAACTACCTCCTCCCCTAACGCGTCAGCATGTAGTCTTAAATTGCGTTTTAGGACGTCAATATCAAAAACTTTCCATGTACATTCAAAAATGCGTTTTTAGCCTACTTTCCCGTTAAAAATAAAAGAAAGACGAAAAAAGTATTAAAAGTAGCTTAATGCATCGAAAAAATATCGCCAAGTCCAAAAAATATCGCCAAGTTAAAAAAAATATCGCCAAGTCCAAAAAATATCGCCAAGTTAAAAAAATAAAGAGGTAAAATGAATATCGAAAAATTAAAAATTTGAAAGTAGGGTATTGAGATGGGGAATTTGTGTGTCTGTCGGTCGGTCTGTCGGTCTGTCGGTCGGTCTGTCTGTCCCCCCCTAATAACTTTTGAATGAACATTCCGATTTGGACAAACTTTTTTTTGTTGGAAAGATCTCGGCGAGTACAGCTCATTCCCATATTTGATTTTTTGATTTGAACAATTTTTGGTTCAACTTTGAGCCGTTCAAATAACCGGTCCCGCGATACTAACTTTTTAATGAACAGTCCGATTTGAACAAACTTTTTTTTGTTGGAAAGAACTTTTCAAGGATACTTCATTCCCGTATTTACATTTCCGATTTGAACAATTTTTCGTTCAACATTGAACCGCTCAAGCAAGCTGTCACCCCTAATAACTTTTGAGTAAACAGTCCGAAAAAAAATGACTGACTGTGCAGACGATTTTTTGTTTATTTATTCATTTGTTTTATTGAATTTATTATTATTATTATTATTATTTTTGGCAGACGATTTTTTTTTGTAACAAAAATGTTTCATTCACTAGGGCATTTTATTCTTTATTTATATTTAACAACTGGCAACGGATTAAAAGTGAAATTCGAGACATTTTATCAACGGACGAGTTTTTTTTTTCTTTTTTTTTTCTTTCTTTGATAAAATGTGTTTTGATGTACTTTGTACTTTTAATTTTTTTTTGAAAACAATTGAGGAATTTCTCTACGGAAGAACTGTAACAGTTACATTCTTTAAAAGGTGCGACAAAACTTTATTTATTCATTTATTTACTTTTTATGTGTCTATATCATCTGATGAGAGAGGTATATTTTGCTTTTAGAAATCAGCTTCAAGTGCTAAAAAGGTATGTTTGACATAATTTTTAGTCTTAGATAATCAAGAGAATAATGATCAGATGCTAGAATGCCGATGTCGATGTACGGGAAAGTAGGCTCGTTTAGTTCTTGACAGAACTTCTTGTTAGAGCTTCTATTTCGAAACTTTGTAGAAGAGCGTCCACAAATCAAACAAGTTCCTAATGCTTCTTACAGAAATAACTTGAAATTGCGTCTTAACAAAAAAAGCTTTTTATTTTTGTCTAAAATGACCTTTTTTTTTTTCAATGTTACATTTTTTTTCTGAAACTTAACACCCTCAATGTACTCGCTTTATGGAGCCCATTGGTTTGAAAATCAACCAATGACATCACCCCCTCTCACCCGACGTGCCAAAGATAACCCAAAATCGGTATTTTAAAATTCGAAATTTGTCGGGACGAAAGATGGAGGAATCTTCCCTCTAGCAGCACTTCCTTAATAACCATATAAATTTCGTTTCAAAAATTTCCTGAAGGGGAGAGTCATCAAGCCTTTCCTTTTTAAAGGTAGCTTAAAATGGAAGTGTGTGTTTCGAGAAACAATTGGATAGTTTCACGTAAAACGCGTGCATAATTCAAGTCGCAGTGCCTCCGAGGGCCAAAAATTGCCCTTTGTCTGTAAGGCTGCACCTCCCGCTTAAAACTTATAAATTTATATTAATACGATTCCGAGACGGGTTCCTAGTTCCCGACTAGGCTGGCATGGCCTCTTGTCGGCCCTGACGAATGCTTTTCATTATAAAGTTCTAACTCGTGCTGTATAGCAAGCAGTACCAGGGTTACTATAATCAGCTTTTACACCAGAACAGATGAGAGTTTTTCCTATCATTTGTACTAAACCTTTCTAAATTTTAATTTTTTGACACACGCATTCCTTTGCTTCAATTGAATTTGATTTCAAAAATAATTACAGGAGAAAGAATCAAACTACCCACTTCTTTTTTCTACCCTGATTAAACAAAGCTTAAATTTGCATTTTGAGACGTCAATTTAGAAAAGTTTCGTGATGTTATGGTATTCAGGAGCGCCCCGAAGGGAGGTCCAGGGAGGTCACCGGGACCTCCCAAACATCTTCCTCATTCGGCAAATTCGGACACCGAATCGGCACATTCAGGGACAGTATTGAAATATTTTTTTTGCAATATTTCTTTTGCAATATTTCATAGTGTGTGTAGCATGACCCCAGACAAGATGGATAATATACAGAGAAAATGCTGTAATGCATAAATGTTGCACTTTGAAAGCAAAGAACTCTAATATTATGTGCGGCGACTTCAGTTTTTTTTTTTTTTTTTGCTTTAGTAGCAGATTTTCTCATTTCTCATACTGAAAAATATTATCTGCTTAGCTTCATTTATTTAGTTTCGTTTCTGGACTTTCTTCACTACGAAAAGAATCGAACCGTCGAACTAGTTCAATATTGTTTTTCGTTTTAATTATAGTACTGAAATACATCTATCTGTTTTACTTTATTTATTGATTTTGCTTGCAAGGAAGAGAATTCGTAAACGATACAAAGTTGAGTGTTTAATTTGTGGAAGTACTTTTGATGACGATTATAAACGAAAACATGAGGAACTTTGCCACGGTGGAAGACATTTCTCCGTGAAACTTGCTGGAGCTCCAAAATTGTGTAAAAATTTTAGAAATAAATTAATTTTAATCTTTGTTCAAATTATTTTTCAGACATTATGCTTTTTTTCTTAGAATTTAATAAAATTGGTTTTCATCATTTTCAATAAATTATGCATGTAATATATAAAGAAATTATGTTGAAAAAAAATCCCGTTATAATTTCGTTGATTCGCCATTGAAAAATAAGCTACTAATAGTGTATTTTCTGTGTAATTGTGTGTGTGTAACTTAATCTTTTCCGGTTAGCAACTGATTCGCGTCAATGGTGCAGCCATAAGTTATAAAAGAGAAATCAAAAATGAAATATTCGTTTTGCATACATAATTTCCCTGCACTGCAAAAAATGAACTGTCGTTTTTACAGTATAATACTGGCAGCCGAAGTTCAAGCATGCTTTAATTTGTAAACACGCATCATATATGCAATATTTTATAATCTGTCTTGCAGTCAATGTTTTAATCTGTATATATGTTTTTTAGAAATCCAGTCAATCGCTTTGACGATTCAGCATACAACCCCGTTGTTATTTATCTAAGTTCTTGTTTTTTTTTTTCTTTTTTTAAGTGATAACCATCGTCTTTTCTCACAAAGTAGCAGTATAAGGTTTGTGTACATACTCGTATTTTTTCATTCGGCACATTTTGAAGTTCCATTCGGCAAATTGAGAATTTTCCCCCTCCCAAAAATTTAAGCTCGGGGCACCCCAGATGGTATTTATCTATTGTGGCTCCAAATATAGCTTTAAATCTCGTTTTTCAAAATTCAATATCGAAAATTTCCCGAAAGAAGCTTCCAAACATTCTCCATTTCTTAACGTTTGCAAAAATAGCCTAAAACAGCGTTTAAGACATCAAACTCGGAAAAATTCCGAAGGAAATCTTACTCTCTAGCGTGACCAAAAACAGCCAATAGCTGACTTCAATATTACTCGTTTACAGTAGTAATGCTCTCAACGATACATGATTAGGACAGTGGTGTAAGGACAACCATATAGAATTTAATTGCTTCGTCTTAGAGGAACGATTTCGCAAGAGAGTTGAAGGCCCCCTCCCCCCAGACTCTTTGAAGGCATTGCACACTAAGGTTCATTAGTCTTTAAAAGTTAAAGCAATTAATTAAATTAGCAAAAAACTTAACACATTAAAAATAAATTAATGAAATCATATTTTCTCCACGAGTCATTTTGCAACTAGTCCCAATCAGGGCAAAATTATCGAGTTAAACCGAGCAAATTCAGCGTAGATCTGTTGAAGAAAATTACTTAAAACCCTTGCTTTTACTCTTTATTAAAAAATCCCCCCCCCCCCCCCCAGCAACATTACATTTCAAAATAATCAGTTGGGTGTTGAAAAAAATTTTTCCTCTTAAGGGGGCGGTAGCTGCAAAAAGGTTGAGAAACACTGATATAGACAATAGACATGACGCTTATCGATTTCTACCTACAAAAGTAAGGGAAAGCATGCCAATCTTTGAATTTACAATTATAGACTTTTGATTAAATAAGTGTGGTTTACGAAATTTTTGCTATTTTTAACAATATTTTTCCCCCTTAATGTACTTGATTCTAAATAAATTCCTTAAAATCGAAATGAAAATAACGATCAACTTCAGCTGGCGCCATCTAGCCATGAAAAGTGAAAATTATAGTGGGAATTAATAGTACTAAACGGAACGAATTGGAATGGAAGAATTTGACCGGACGGGGGGAGGGAGGGGGAAGTGAGTGAAAATTGAGTTGCAAGATTCCATTATATACACAGATACAGGTGAAGTTAATAAAAACGTGTTTAAAAACATTAAAAGTTCCGTTAGAAAGTAAAATTATGAGGAGCAAACATGGTTGCGACGTATATGATATTTGCCAGTTCCACTACACATTTTATGAGCTTAAATATGAACACACTAAAAATAAAAAATAAAGATTTGACTGTAGCAATAAATTTTGAAAAAGACAGTTACGAAATTCTTTAGCACAGATATTCTCTTGCTTTAAAAACACAACTATTAATAGATAGCCAGCCACGACACAGGTAAGTAATAATGCAGGATAAAAATGTGTACTGTTGTTTACTCTTAATTTAGTTTTGTATGATGTAAAATTTGAAAATTATATATTTTTGCTTGTAGCTTCAAAATTAGTTTTAAAAACTGTAAAATAATTCGATTACTATTATTTCCATTGTTCAGTATTTTCATTTAAATTTTTTGTGCACAAATTAACCGAAGCGATAGTGGAACGTTGTATAAAATTCATTTGTTATGTTTGTTAATTAATTATTATTATTTTTTTATTTTACTTTTAACAGTATTAACAGTTGTTTAAAAAATGTAAATTGAGAAAAAAATGTTGAAAAATAAATTAAAAAATAAACACAATTGTTTTTTAATTAGTTTTTTCCACAGAAGTCGGGTGGAGAATGGGGGGCAATTGACTTCTCTTGCACCCCCCTGCCGGTGCCCATGACAGTATGGTGTATCTATAGACACTTTGCTCCAGTGTTGTTCTAGGCCGGTGTTTTCTCCCCCTCTTTGAATACTTGACTAATCAATAATTATTTCTCTGTTGACCATCTGAATAGTTCAGTTGAATATTACTCTCAATAAAACGTAAAAATGGCGATATCAAGATGCCGTTAAATAGTGATAAACCAACAAACGTAAATTCCTGTTTCAATAAGGGATTTTTTTTCCGCCTATTATATAGATTCAGTGCCTCCCTCACAAAATGGAAAGGAAAAGACCATGGATACATCTAACTCTACTAATTGTAAAAATTTCCGAAGTCTTCACTCAGTTTGTTGAAAGCCCAGCAGGCCCCATTAAAGGAACAACCGTTTATTACGACAACAGTCCAGTCGAAGCATACTTAGGAATACCTTATGCTGAACCACCGATTGGTGATTTGAGGTTCTCAAGACCAGTTCCTGTGGATTCTTTTTCCGAAACTAAAGATGCCTCGAAGTTCGGAGCAGGTTGTCTTCAACATTCGAAGCTTCCCTTCCCTTGGCTTGACGATATGCCTGGATTGAGCGAAGACTGTCTGTTTCTCAATATTTGGGTGCCTGTTGGGGGCAAAGATTCTGAAAAAAAGGCGGTATTGTTTTACATCCATGGAGGAGGTTGGCGGATTGGATCAAGCAGGTTGGACTTTTACGATGGCAGGACTTTGGCAAAAGAAGGAGATGTGATTGTTGTGACAATAAACTACAGATTGGGACCGCTGGGATTCTTCGACTTAGGTATCAACGGTGCTGCTGGTAACATGGGTATGTATTTTTTCTTCTCTTTTTGAAAAATATGAACAAAAAAAGAAGAAAATGACCAGTTTTCAGTACCTTATTAGAAATGAATCATAATTTTTGAAAAAGTATGAGGTATAAGAGCGCCTTGTCCGTCAGGTCTAGAGATTAGTGCAGCTCAAACTTGTTAGAAAACATGTGTCGTCTCTCTTGAGGACTGTCATTAGGCACGTTTCTCTAACCAATTCCTAGCTCAGCAACTGCACTAATTTGAACAGCATACTGTTTGATAAATTGCTAGAAATAGTAATCTCACGTCTGATGAGCTAGCTACTATTCAACAAATAGCCCTCCATATGAGAGTTTAAATATCAGCAAGGTAGCCCTGAACTTATATTTTAGGGCGGGGGATTCCTAATTTACCGAATGAAATTCCAATTTTTGCCAAATGCTGATATGCAAGTATGCACAACACTTAGGATTTTACGTTTAGTCAGCATTGCAGCGTAGCAAGTAACAAAGCCTATAGAATCTTGGGTGCAAGCAGCCATAGTTTTATTAACAGGTCTATTTCAGTTTTTTTAAGAAGTTATTTTACCTTGGCACTTAAGTTAGGTAAAATCTCATTTAGAATATGCTGCTCAGTTTGGTCTCGTTTTCTTAAGAAAGTTATCAATTAATTGGAAAGGGTCCAAAGCAGACTTACGAGGGTAGTAAATGGGCTTTCTGGTTTAGATTATGATTCCTAGCTTAACCATTTATGCCCCGACGGGACTCAGAAGTTCCGCTTACATTAATTTAGTATTATTAATCCTATATGGTTGGAATCATGCTGAAGCTTTTAAGTACCACTCCTTGTACTTCGCTGTGAGACCGATAGATGGTACCTGCAATGGGAAACAGTTTTCTTAGGGACGCTAAGGCGTAAGGGGCCTTAAACCCTACAGATTTTTAAAATTTTCAAGAATAATGTGGGACATAAAGGATTAAAATTTTTAAATTGCCTAGTCTTGAGCAGAGGAGAGTCAGAGGGAGGGGATATGATCCAGTTATTTAAGATTATTAAAATAAAATGGAGGATGTAGGTGAGTTTAATATCTGCGCAGATGGAAAAAACAGGAGTCATTGTTTTAAGCATTTGAAACCTCAAGCTGCTCTTGAAACCACTAAAAATTACTACTTCAATAGGGTTATAGGCATTTGGAATCGTTTACCAGAGGCAGCTATTACTTGCAATGGGATGAATAGTTTTACGATGACTCTTGGTCTTGAAGATTGATAAATTGATTAGGACCAGCCGAGCTGAACCCAGAGCCTGTTGCTGGTCGTCACTTTTGTATTTAGAATTAAATAACATTTACTATGTTTAATTTTTATTTTCTTTCCTTTTTTTTTTGTCATTTAGTATTTTTGTGTAAGTTTTTAACCACCAATACATCATGTTTCTGTGCTGATAGATAATTTTGTGTTGATTCGAAATAATTGACTCAAAATGTGATCTAAAATTCTGTGTGCAACAACAAGAGAAACAATACAATAAATAATGAATAAATAAATACAATAAATGACAAAAAAAAATAATAATGCACATTTTAAGCACTACCAATTTTGCAGGATTATATGACATTTTGGAGGCCTTGAAATGGGTAAACAGGAACATCGAGTCATTTGGAGGAGACAGAAACCAGATCACTTTGTTCGGTTGGAGTGTGGGTGCCATCGCCGCTGGCTTGTTCTGCATTTCGCCGTTGGCCCAAGGCTTGTTTCGGCGGGCGGTGTTGTCCAGCCTGTCACCAGCGAGCATGGACAGTGAAGACAATAATCGAGATTACGAAATATGCCAAGGGATTGCCGAAGTGGTTGGATGCCTGCCCTCCAACTCAACGGATAAGAAAACAGTTCTCAAGTGCTTGAAAGGTTAAGTACAACCAAATCAGTCAGTTTGGGGATATTTCAATCTCTGGGAAATTGGCACGTCCGTCAAATTTTTGGCGTTATTTAATTTAGTAATCCTGTTGCTTTTTCGTCGCCCAACGCAAATATAGAAGTCTGAATTTTTGAGAACTTAAAGTACATTTAGTTGGTAATTGGTTCGAATAATTATGTGAGTTCAAACTCATTAGATTTTGTGTAGCATGCATGAAAAGTAGTGACAATTCCTGTTTGAAAAGTAACTTGTTTTCAGTGAACTGTAGCTCAGGTTCGTCCCCTTTCATCTTCTTTTCGTTAGCACCACAAGAAAGAACAGATTTTTTCCCATCAGAATATTTGTATATTAACAGCCAAATGTACTTACTGTAAGTTTCCAAAATATAGCAGGCTTCCAGTGTAGTAAAATTTTCTGCATTCGTAGCCTAACTATGCCAACTCTTCACAACTGACAGTATTTCAAGCTAGTTTTTTTCATCATTATCTGAAAGAGCCCCATCGAGAAAAAAAAAACTCATTTTGATAGGAAAAAATTTGTTCCTTTCTAAAAGTGCCAACGAAAAAATTATGGGAGGTGACAAATCTGAGCTATAGCGAGTTGAAAGCAAGTGATTTTTCATGAGAGGGATTTTGGTCGACATTTTGGATGACAATATATTTTACAAAAACAATATTCAGGTTCTGCAGCTGTAGAGCACTAAAAACAAGTATTTGGACAATAAAACTACAAAGTATGAACCGTTTTTTTTTTTTTTTTTTTTTTTTTTTTTGTTAAAAGTTTATGACAGCCGGAAATCCAGGAAAAAAAATGCCCACCCCGTTTTTTTGCAAGTTCATGTGCGTGCTACACAAAATCTAATTAGCTCACTCTCACAAAAAATACTGCAGAGTATTTACAACCAAAGCACTTCAAGCTCCAAAAATATTAGGCTTCCAGTCTGATAAATATTTCTGCAACCTTAACCTAAACATTGCACCTCGTTTCACAAAACTGATCCGCCATTTGGACCTCAATTTTGCGGGATCCTCGATTCTCCAGATTTGGATCTTGGAAACTAAAAATTTACACAGGTTAGCTTCATAGGTATGTTTACACCTCTGTAAAATCTAATCTAAATCGGAGATGGTCGGGTGGGGATGGTTTGAAAAATTGGTCCAGTTGACGTGGAATGACGCATAAGTGAATTCCACTTTGAGTGTAAAGTAAATGCGATATTTGAAAACAGATCCGTCATTTGAAGGTTTTCCAGGAAGGGTGTCAAAGTGTATAACGCATATTTTGTTGAAAAAACAGCAAAAAATGATGTATGAAAGAACACCATTTAAAATAAACTTATTTTAATAGAAAAAATATGTTCTTATTAATGGTACTAGCGAAATAAATGAAGCTTCAGCCATAGCGAATTTTTTACGTGAAGTTTTTTAATAGCCACTTTCGATGACAATATCTTTTACAAAATCAATATTTAAGCTCTGTGACTGTAACCCATTAAAAGCTAGTACTTTGTCAAAAAATTAAAGAAGTACGAGCTTTTGAGTTATTTTTGTTCAGATTTTACGCCATCCAAAATTCTAGGAAGAAAAATGAAAAATGTCCGCCGCACTTTGTCAAGAGCTGGCATGCAAGTTACACAAGTGCTAATGAGCTCAAATTCACAAAAATACTAGACAACAACTAAATGCACTAAGCTCCCAAAATTTCGGGCCTGTAGTGTGATAAACTTTTTTGCAACATTACCATAACTCGGCAATTCGTCTCACAAAACGCATGGAGCTCCCCCCCCCCTCTTTTTTTTCAGATATATCATGGATCCTCAGGATATGGACTTTGGAAGCTGAATTAAGTAGTTTCAAAGACATATTTTCACCTAAATAAAATTTCATCCAAATCGGAGGTAGTCGGAGTCGGAGGAGATATGTTTTTAAACAACTCCGACTCCTTAGGTCCAAAATCTTCCGACTCGGATTCCTGCTAAAAAGTTCATGAGAGCTCACCACGATATAGAGCTTAATTTCAAAGTGAACTCTACTGTTCTTGTTTTTTACGTCAGGATATATGTTCTGTTCAACAGGGTTTCAGAGGCAGAATCGGAGTCAGACTGATTTAAGGAAAAAGGAATCGGAGTCTGTCATTTTGTCCGCAACTGTGACAAGGCTACCGAGTAAGACTCGGAGTTAAATTGATTTTGTGGCAAAGTAGTCGGAGTCTTTCATTACATTTTCGACTTCACAGTTTTTTTTAGGAAGTATGTTCTGATCACATATTCTTTTTTACGTGAGATTTTTTTTACAGGAGTAGACGGCATGGAAATCACAACTGCCATTAGCAAAGTCTATGACGATTCAAAATCAGGACTTCAAGCAAAATATGGCGACGAAATTCTGCCATCCAATCCACGTCAGGCTGTGGTCAATGGTGATTTCAGAGCAGTAGAACTTCTTATTGGCGCCAATAATGGAGACGGAAGCTCTGTACTGACAAGAACTATGACCGAACTATTTGGATTCTACGGTGAAAAGGTTCCGCAAATAAACAAAACATACGCTGAATCTATCATTCGGCAACAATTCAAAGATTTCGAAGACCCGGATGCGGTTGTTCAGCACTATGTTGAAAATGTGCCGGAGGATGATTATAAAGATATTCGATTCAAGGTGAAACAAAATTCATTGCTTAGCTTTCTTACTTGTCCGTCCTTCAAAACCGCTCCTAGCACTCGGGAACCTTTCCACTTAAAAAAGGGTGATGGGTTATGAGTGTAAACTTTTCGGAGTTTTCAATTTAAAATTTGCAGTTGCTATCCTTTTGACACATTCAACTAAACTATGTATTTGAAATTGAACGTTGTTTTCATTGGGCTCAAAATGCTTCTTATTATTCTACCTCTTATTATTATCCTACCTATTACCCCTATTTTGGTAAGATTAGATGCGCATACTTAGATACCTGACGCATGCGTAAATACGCGGAAGATTTTACCTAAGAAAATCTGACAGCAATCTAAATGAGCTTGCTCAGCAGCATCATAAAAATATGAAAAACGATCGTAAAAAAAGTATTGTCCAGGAGATATTGTTTCGTTGCTCTGCTTTTCGAAATGCGAAGAAATTGGATCAGCAGTCTCCTGACATTGTTATTTGTTTGCCCAGCTGCTGCCAAGAATGATGAGGACTACCATGAGTAGAGTACCTAGGGAAGTAAAGCGCCCGTAAGAAATCGCACCATCACCACTAGATGGGATGGTCACCAAAACATTCTGGTTCCATCAACTAGCTTTATGTGCCCTACAGTAGCAGTTAGAGGAACTTTAATAGGTCAGGGAGGGAGTGACATGAAAAGATGAGGAAAACATTCAATAATGATATTAAAGTTAATGTTTTCAGTTATAAATGAAAAGAATATCACATAATATTGTCACTATTTGAGCATACAATTAAACTATCGAAAAATAAGTTAATGCATTTCTACTTTAATAATGCAAAAATTAATTTAGAAGCTGAAATCTTGTGTGGGGGAACTGCATGAAAGAGATACAAATGGTTAGTTTGAACGTCAGTATTAATTAATTTATAAATATCTAAATTATAAAAACCACCAAAATAACTACAAAAGAGTTATCATGAATGCCTGTTAATGTTATTTTGAGAAAAAAATAATGATACAATGAGATATAGGCTTTGGATATTAATTTGGCCTAATTGGAAGGAATGACCACCATAGGAAATGTATCGCGTGTTGTCTAATTCGTAGTAAATCCTTTTTGTGAGACAATGGCACCCTTTTTTCCCATAGATGTGGGATACGACAACAACAACAACAAGAATGCACCCAATCAGTTCCGAGTTCCTAATAATGATTAAAATATCTTGCTGTTTTCTAGTTAGCAGATGCAGTTGGAGACTACGCCCGAATCTGTCCAGCAGTCTACTTTGCGGAAGCTTCAGCCAAAAAGTTGGACAACACGTATTTCTACTTCTTCACGCATCAAACTGAAAGCGATTCGTGGTCCCGATGGATGAGAGCTGTTCACTTTACAGACATTCCTTATTTTTTCGGATACCCGCTGAGACATCCTGACAAGTTTACTCCAGCTGAGCAAAACCTAAGTAGAGATTTAGTGCAATTTCTGACACGTTTTGCTAAATACGGGTAAGTTGATATTTCAAGGAATTAACCTATGACGCTGCCCAAAAATTGTGCCTCTCTTTTTACTTCCTTTTACGTAGTAAAGGAAGTATTGTGATCGCGAAAAAAAAAATCACTCAAATTTGAGTCTAAATTTTGATTTTGCTCACCCCCGAATGAAAATTCCTTAGTTTTTTTGACCTGTCAGCACGTGCATATGTACCTACCAACATATAAGCAGCCGAAAAAAATTTTTCAACCACCCCCGAGTTAATTACGACGAGTTTTCGTGTGACGTCTGTATGTACGTGTGTGCGTATGTGGGTCGCATAACTCAAAAACTATATGCCGTAGAAGCTTCTAGCTTGGTATGTAGGCTCTGAGGATGGTCTAGTTGTGCACCTCCCCTTGTGGTTGCATTTGAATGTTCCCAAGGGGGTGTTTTACCCCTTTTTTGGGGAAAATCAGTGTTAATTTCAATGCAGAGGGAAAGATATGCATTGGCGCGACCACTTTCCGTTATGTCGCCAAGCTTTTGGTCGCCAAGTGTTTGACGCCAACTTGGCGACATATCGCCAAGTTGGCGACAAATTTGGCGAATTTTTTTTTTTTTTTTTTTTGAATTTGGGTTCAATTTGGCGCAATTGGCGATATTTTGCGAAAAATTCACTGAATGATGTTAAAATCGGTGATATTTAGTAAATGAATCATTGTAAAACATTTGTTTTGCATTGTTTCGAAGCAAACTAGGGGTGTAAATGTTCGAATTGATATCTTGCTCACTCATAGCATAAATTTAACACTAAGGCATCTACAAAGAAATTTACACGTAAAAGGAAGTAGTGTGGGACCCATACCAGATTTTTTTCAATGCATTTGGTCCCTCACTACTTTGTTACACTTAACCTTACATCCTTACTAGGATCCGAATAAACTATCCGGTGGCCCTAGGCCAGATAGTTTCAGGGGCCCACTGCAGTCAAATATTTTCAGATTTAGTCACTGACAAACAAATTTAACTATTTGGGGGCCCCTAGGCCACGGCTTAGTTCAGTAATCAGGCCTTTCCTTCCCTCCCTTTGTAACGTGGAAAGAGGGTTGGGGCTTGGGGGCACACAGTGACGGTTTCAAAAAGTTTTTGGGAGGTGTACCAAAAAGTAAAAAGAGCCCATTCCCTAAATAATGTTTTTCCAAAAATAGTTCTCATGTGGTTCCTTTAAAACGTTTTTAGAAGCCCTTAAAGCAATATTAATTAAAGTTAAAACAGACACGTTACGTACTAACACGTTACTTAGGTAGAAAAATATGTAAACATTTTGTGACAATTCACTTCCAAACCTTATATGATTTCACCAAAGTAGCAAACTAATGCTCAGTATTGCTTAGAATCATTGTCATAATGATTAAAACAATTAGTTATTAAATCACTATAATTACTTTTTTCTATTGGAGAAGAACTCATGAACGAATCGTGATAATTTGAACCATTGAACTCGAAACTCGCGAATTTCCGGATTTATTTACACTAACCGCCAATTGTAATATCACTCTCTTAGCAAACTCTAAAGTGATTTTGTTCAAATATGCTTTGTGTGTGTTTTTTTTCTCCAGAAATTGTATTAAAAGATTTATTTATGTTATGTAGAAATAAATTAAAAACAGTTAATGGTATAGTGAAATAACTTCTGTTCTATTGGGAGGGGCATCACAGGCTCCCTTACCCCCACCCCTCCCAATCGGCTACTGAAGTCAAATATATTAGACGAAATAATCACCCTTCTTTTGCATCTAGAGATTCATTGGAATGAAAGCTTGCACATTAAGTTGAGGATAAGAGGAACAAATAAACTTGCTTATAACAATATTAATGCAATGTTTTGTAAACGGTTAGGTATGGAAGAAGTGTTTTTTTTTTACCACAATAATATACTTGACCATAAATACCATAAAAATAACATAGATTTCTTCAATAACATAATAACATTCAATAACATAGATTTCTTTTTTTTTCAGGAAGCCATCTGAAAACTGGATATCTTTTTCAAAAAGCCGCCACGTTTTTAAATACATGGATACAATTCCGAAGGGTTTTGGAATAGGTCCAAATTTCATGAATTGTGATTTTTTCAGACCTTATTTTGGGTTCTAAAGTATCTAGCAACTTGCAATAGTCAACATTTCTCTAGAAACCAGTAGAAGAAATCGACATTTGTGTGATCACATGCGAGAATTTAGTTATGGTATTAATGTGTTAGACGACAAAATATTAGTATGCTGACAATGTATAACGCAAATAAAATAGTATTTTTGCATGGAATGAATAAATAAAATGTTTTTTATGTTGACATTTTTATATTAACTTTTGTTAACGTTCTAGTCTATGTAACGAGAATTGGCGTCTCAAGGCCAAAGGACTTTCGCATTCTCCACCCTTTTCAATTTCTGACTGTCATGCATAAAGCACAAAGAACTTATTACCCGAGCTGCTTCTACAACACAAACAATAAACTCTGAAAATTCTAAAAAATCCCCTAAAAATAGCCATTTTTAAATGACCCCCCATTCCTGAACCCGAAGCACAATGGGGTGGGACTTTTTACTTGTACTTATGAGGAGGGAATATACAATTTGAACAGGTTTGAACTGCTTAGATAGTTGAGTCCGACCTCTATTTTTACTGCACTATTACTTTACAGTGCTCGAACTGTTCAATATGTTTTACAAAAAGAGAAACAGTTTCATTTAGTAAGACTAATGTCCTGACCGACTCTTAAAAACGTTCTGAAGAGACCAAAGTTGAGTGTGCCGCAAAGGCATTATTATAGGTAAAAAGTGGGACAATGTAATACTTTTTTGTTCAAGCGGAGATCTTTAACATTGCGATTCGTTTATCCGTTACCCGATTAAGCGGGGACGACAATATGTTCATGTACAGGGCAATAGTTTTTACCAAAAGCAACGGTAATTACGAATGGAGACACTTTGTTACAGCAGGATAATATGTTTCTCAAACGTCAAAACCATAGCTTAATTCAAATTTCGAGAAATGACTTTACAGGTCTATTTTAAAGCACCGGTCTGAACTTAACAGAAGCTTTGTGAGGCATTCTGGCACTCTAAGTATTAAAAAAATGGCATTCGATATTGAAACAAGAAAAGTGTTCATTTCCACCTTCGAAAATTCCAGGATAAAAACTTCAAAAAATCTCTTTCAACTTCTATGACGTGAAAAAGAGATTGAAAAAAAAGTAAAAAAGTGTGAAATAATTAATTATGGGGAGGTTAGGGGCTGGAAAAACACGCGTTGTCGTTATAAAATGTCCATATGACATGGATGTCCAATTTAAACTTTATTCTATAAATACAAAATGTCTGTGTATTTCTAATAAAATCACTCAAAAAAATTTCATTTACCGTTAGAGTAAAGTCATAAAATTTGCATGACTTTCCGATCCAATCAGCCAAGAATATATATTGATTTTCCCTTTGTCATTATATTTTTGACCACCAAACATTTTTCTTTTTAAGCGTATTTTGTCGTCATTTGAAAAACAATGCCAACGTCAGCCACTTTCTAATGGCACACTAACTTCGGGTATGCGTTTGAAACTATCACTAAGTGACTTATTTTATAATCATCACAAATTGACTAAGTATCTTTGAATGCATCAAAGCTCAAAAGCTTTTACACTGGCGGAAAAAAAAATCCCAACACCAAGAAAAAATTACTGTAGAGTAATGAAATTTGGGTAATGCAATTGTCTAGTTAACATGTTTAATTGATTAAATGTGCAAGATCACTGGTTAATTTAAGCTCAAGAAAATGCTGTGCAAATGTGAAATTACGTTAATTTAATAGAGGGTGTAACCACCAGAATTTTGAAGGCAAGTCTGCCAGCGTGCATGCATTATGTCATACAGGTGCCGAATGTCACTTTGTGGTATGGAGTGCCATGCTTGTTGCACTTGTTGTGCCAATACTAGGACCGTCATTGTTGACTGTGGATGATGTTCGAGGTGCCGTCCAATGATATCCCATACGTTATCAATTGGATACAGACCTGTTGACTTTGCAGGTCATGGTAACATGTCAGCACTCTGTAGAGCTCATTGCGTTACAGCAGCGATGTGAGGGCGAGTGTTATCCTGTTGGAAAACTCCCCCTTGAATGCTACTCATAAAGGGCTGTACTACTGGTTCAATTACCAGACTGACGACCAATTTTCAGTCAGTGTGTTTGGGATAACCACAAGAGGGCCCCTGCTGTCGTAGGAAATTGCTCCAGAGACCATGACTCTAGGTGTGGGTCCCATGTATCTAAGCCGTAGACCGCTTGGATGCAGGCGGTCCCCTGGCCTCCTTCTAACCAACATACAGCCATCACTGGCACCAAGGCAGATTCTGTTTTCATCAGAAATTACAACGGATCTCCACTTCGACCTCCAGTGAGCACCACTGGCACCACTGCCGTTGGGAACGGCAATGGTTTGCAGTCAATGGAATACCGGCTACAGGCTGCCTGGCTCGGAGTTGTCCTTGAAGTAAATGATGTCTTACCGTTCCTTGGGTCACGACGATACCAACTGCAGCTTGAATGTCAGCCGCAGATGCAGTACGATGCGCCACAGCCGTACGCAAGATTCGGCGATCTTCCTTCTCAGTCGTGCCACGTGGCAGCTTGGAATTCGATCTTCTTGAGGTAGTACCATCCCTTGACCATAGCTTCCAATAATCATGCATGGTGGAAACATTCTCCCCCAAGTCTTTCTGCAATATCGCGAAATGAAAATCCACCTTCTCGTAGCCAAATTGTACAACCTCGTTCAAACTCCGTGAGCTGTTGGTAATGGCTTCTTCGTCTTCATAAAGGCATTCCTAGCTAACATGAACGCAATCCGTCAAATTTCACGGAAAAAATAATACTCACGAGCTGCACAACACGCTTTTAAAACAAGCCTTATTTGCATGTTCTGAGTGACGCCAGCTGCGCCACACTTATGCACGGAGCGCGGAATTTCAATCGATGTCATCTTTCAGTTGTATAAACACGCCTACAAAATTTCGTTTATCGAACACAAGTCTTTCTTGGTGTTGGGATTTTTTTTTCCGCCAGTGTATATAGAATTGTCGCAATGATGAGCACATAAAAAAAGAGCATGAAGTTAAAAATATAATAATGACTAAGCAAAAATTGAAATGATTCAAATTCGTTCACCATTTTTAATTAAAAAGACTTAAATATTGCACAGTAAATAAATTAATAAATTAAATGCTAAAATTAAATAAATAAATCTCATAAAATATCGTTTACTCCCTTGAGGTATGACAAAGTTTACAATACATCTGTTTACTGTAACAAAAAAATGCGTTACTAAAATCCAAATGAGAACATTAAAACAAAAGAAGTATATTAATTTAAAACTAAAGAATAGTTGGGTAGAAGGACCAGTGAACGAACACCTCGTAATTTTTTCGAGAAAATAAGATTTTGAATAACATTATTTTTAAATGAATTGACAGTAGTGTAACTCTCCATTTTACACATTTCGAAACAACCACATTAACTCGAAAATGTAGTGTGTGTTTACTGGTTGGGATGTTCCTTCATCGGATTAGGGCACTTTTTTTCCTTTCAACCCTCCCCCCCCTCCAAAAAAAACGTGATGCAGAACCATAAAAGTTCTCCTATTTAAAATAAATAAATAAATACATGTATCATCTAAAGTGTTTTCACTCTCATGTGGATAATGCTACAATTTTTATCGTCATTATGATTTTTTGCAAATTAAATTGCGTTTAAATGTTCATATACTGGTCGGTCCACCCTATATTCTATTGGCAAGGATGCGGTATAGCGGATGATTAAGATTTTGATACCTAGAATCAATTAAAAAGAGACACTGCTTTTACTGTTACGAGTGTTTAGAATTATAGGTTCCCTAGTTTCCAGTGTACATGTATCTTCCGTAAGAGTCCATAAATGAACAGTTTTTAATATTTCTTTCCCTCTCCGTCATGCCGTAAAAGCCATATGTCATCATAATGTTCGGTGCGTAACTGTACTTGAAAATCGAATTTTCCTTATCAAATTCATCAGCTAAAGCCGAATATGTGAGGTTAGATTTACTAGGCCATCCTTCATCTTCCGGTTCGATCTTGATCACATGACGAAATGTATTTTCTGTGCCATTTTCCCGGCTGCTATGTTTGTTAGAAATTTGTGGCTTATTGACATCAGGTTGCAAATGGAAAATATTGGCTTTGTTTGAACAACGCTGATGAGAATATAAAGCGGGATTGGAAGGGATCCAATTTTGAGCCATTGAATGTACATCTGAAATTTGAATCTGTTGCAAGTCATGCGAATTATCAGCTCCGTTAGACAAGTGCTGAACTCCTGAGTAGACGTTTCTCTCATTCATACCACAACTCCGAGTATTTTCTGGATTCAGGATACAATCTACCCCAACTGTATTTGTTCCATTATTGGTCAAATACGGGTAAGGAATATCAGTTGGGGTACATGTGATTTTCTTTCCTACGAACTTTTTTTTATTGAGTGAGGAATTATCTACAATTGCAACTTCATGAAAGCTTCTGCTCGTATTTTGTGCAACAGACCTGTAGTTTGAGGCGTACGTATTTGTGAAGTTATATGGTTTACGAAAAGTGAAACTACTTTTGAAGGTGGGAAGTTTCGAAGACTCATAGCTGCTACTCACAACTGGAGGATCAGTTTCTGGAAAAATTTTATTATTATAGAATTCTGGCGAAGCTGGAACTTTTTTCTGAAACAAAAGAGAAAGAATAGTTATAGAAAATTACAATGCAGCACTTTCAGCAAGTTGGAATCCAAAGTATTTTTATCTAAAACACTGAGAAAAGTCATTTCTGTTTAAGACGAATGACAGCCCGGATTTGCACAGAGCTGTCTGCATATCGAAATATCATTATAAACATAGCAAAATTGGTTAGTAAGAGTGCGACCTCTTGTCATGATGATAGTAAGAGACAAGTAATGATTGCAATTTTACTGGTATAGCAATGTACCGAATACAGGCATTTCGAACTATTTTTGACTAACAAACACTGTCATAACCAATTTGGATACTGAGCGAATAGCTTTTTCTGCGTAAGAACATAGTCATAGCGATAAGAGTTGGGTGTTTCCATTGAAGCATTTCATGTTGCAGGACTGAACGCGCTAAATC
>JAXGGA010018599.1:0-21759 GCA_038373865.1 Uloborus plumipes | reverse complement strand
TTTTTCTGTCACTTATATTGGGCCCTGTCTAGAGTGGATGCTAGGCGTTTTAGCCGAATAAACTCATACACCTCAAACAACCGAAAGGAAAACAGAAACCTCTGCCAGAGCTTGCAGCTGCATTTTCTACCCAAACTCAAGTAAGAGATGATGCAGCTTTGGAGCGGGGGGGGGGGTTGTTACAACTCACATTGAGCTATTATTTTATTGAGTAATTACTTAGTAGAGTAAACTAACATTTTTAATTATTCCATTTTATATGAAGAACAATATTATTTCTGGTAATGAAGTTATATACTCCAACTCTCGAAATTGCTAATTTTCAACAGAATTCGATCGCGTTGAGCGACCTCTAAATATTATTCAATTGAGCTAAAATTTTACATACATCACATTCATGAATAGTGTAAAAAAACTGCGGGGTAAGACCAAAGAAATTCAAAAAAAAGTTTTTTTGAATCACCCTAATACACACATATATTGTTACAAATCTTGTAAATAGTTGTTGTTTTTCCTGCCTTGCACCATTTTTTAAATTGTTCTTGGTGTCACTAGTTTTGGTTTTATCAGGCGACATGTTGCAAAAGTATCTGGAGATATCACTTTTATTATTTGTATACCAGCCGTATAACATTTTGTAGTTTTTACACTTGCCCTACATTTAATAAGCATGAAGACATTTTCGCGCTGAGCTGCAATATTGTAGGTTTTTCTTTTTATCGCTAGAATTCTCTTGAATGGATTATTTAAGTTTATGAATGAACAGAACACTTCGGATTTTGCTAGAATGTTGTAGAAATTTCCTCCCGAGTATAAATAGCTGTCCAACTGCCTTGAACACAGTTAGTTTTTTTTTTCTCAGATTTGATTTCTGAGAGGCTCGTTTTATTCGCTTGGGCGAATGTTTGTTTTGCTTTTGTGATTTCTTAATTACTGTTCACGTTAGATACGTGGTGCTGAGTTACTGTTGAGAGTACAGTGTACTGTTTGCTACCTAATTGCTGGATGTTTAGCAATTGTTTCCTGCTCCTATTGTAAATAAGTGTACATACTTGTAAATAAATTTATAGTTACTTCGATAAGATTGGAATGATTATTTAAGAAAGTTAAAGGTGCTACGGACTCGTTACAATATATACATAGTATATTTTTAAGCCCTTTAATTTTTCCTTTTTAATTTTAAAATGTTTGCTTCACATAGTTTATAAATAACAAAATATTGAAACACAACTAAAGCGACTAAATCCTGCTTTCAAAAAGGGTTTTTGACCATCGGGAAAAGTGTCTTGACTATTATTGATACAATGACCATCTCTTTTTATCAGAAGTTTGTCCCACGATAAAACTTATAACACCACAAAAAAGAATTTTCTTGTTCTGAGTATTTAAAACTCAATTTAAATTCCGTGAATCAGAAATGTAAAAATGCACGCAGAAAAGAAAAAAAAAATGCTTCATCTGACTAATATTAAATCCGAAAAACACTTAACAGCGTTTGGTTTCAATTTCTTTGAGGCACTTTTTAAAACTTTGCCAAGTCTTGAATCATTCTTTTTACTTCCTTTTACGTAGTAAAGGAAGTATTGTGATCGCGAAAAAAAAATCACTCAAATTTGAGTCTAGCTTTTGATTTTGCTCACCCCCGAATGAATGTTTCGTAGTTTTTTCGACCTGTCAGCACGTGCATATATACCTACCAACATATAAGCATCCGAAAAATCCTTTTCAACCACCCCCGAGTTAATTACGACGAGTTTTCTCGTGACGTCTGTATGTACGTGTGTGCGTATGTATGTATGTGGGTCGCATAACTCAAAAACTATATGCCGTAGAAGCGTCTAGCTTGGTATGTAGGCTCTGAGGATGGTCTAGTTGTGCACCTCCCCTTGTGGTTGCATTTGAATGTTCCCAAGGGGGTGTTTTACCCCTTTTTTGGGGTAAATCAGTGTTAATTTCAATGCAGACTTAAGTGATATGAATTGGCACAACCACTTGGCGATATATCGCCAAGCTCTTGGTCGCCAAGTGTTTAACGCCAACTTGGCAATATATCGCCAAGTTGGCGACAAATTTGGCGAAAAAAATATATTTTGAATTTGGGTTCAATTTGGCGCTATTGGCGATATTTCGCGAAAAATCCACTGAATGATGTTAAAATCGGCGATATTTAGAAAATGAATCATTGTAAAACATTTGTTTTGCATTGTTTCGTGGCAAACTATGGGTGCAAATGTTCGAATTGCTATCTTGCTCACTCCTAGCACTATTTTAACACTAAGGCATCTTCATCTACAAAGAAATTTACACGTAAAAGGAAGTAGTGTGGGACCCATACCAGATTTTTTTATAAAAGTTACATTCTCCGAGCTAAATTGTAACACTTGTCAGCTCCTTAAAGCTTTCGAAAGTGAAGTTCTCACACGCCGCGTGTTTTCAAAAGACTTGAAATGCCTGGAACATCTTCAGAAGTATACTTCAGTTTGAAGACGATGCGGAAAGCTGCTTCTAGATAACAGTTTTAAAGAAATTTCTCCTTTGAAAGTGTTAGTATTATTTATCATAGTAAATTTGATTTGATGATATTAAGTTAACACTGAAACTAGATACGCTAATCTTATTTCTAAAACATAAATATGTTTCATAATATTACTTCCGACCCCAAAAAAGGGAGTTCCTTCATCTAAATATATTCAAAACTAAACATAATTCTCTGTACAAGCAATTTAAAAATTATTTTAAAGTATTTATCTATCTATAATCAAATCGTAAAAGCACGCAAAAAACTTAAGATTTCAAATACTCTTAAATCATTCTTTTCTTTTTCTTTCTTCTTTTATAAAATCTACATTCCCATATATATAACACTTGTCAGCTCTTCCAAACTTTTAAAAGGTAAGATCTTACGCTGCTCGTGTTATCAAAAGACTTGAAACGCCTAGCATATCTTCCGAAGTATGCTTCAGCTGAAAGATAATACGAAAAACAGCTTCGAAATAACATTTTCAAAGAAACTTTTCCTCTGTAGGTACTAATGTATTTATCGGAGTAAATTTGATTTAGTGAAATTAAGTTAGGACCGAAATTAGATACTCTAATATTTTCCTTATACTACAAATATTTTTCAAAAGATTACTTCCGGCAGCTCAAAAAGGTGTTTGTTCTTTATATATTTTTAAAACTCAACATAATTCCCTGTACAGAAATTAAAATAAAATCATTAAGGTTATTTAACGGACTATCATCAAAGCCTAGACATACCCAACTACTTTAGACTTCAATTTTGCGAACATTTTTTTTGTTAACTTTGCTAAGCCTTAAATCATTTCTTTCTTTCCTTTTTTTAAAATGAAATCTACATTCCCACTGCTAAATAATATTACTTGTTAGCTCTTTAAAACTTTTGAATGGCAAGTCCTCACACTCTGAGTGTTATCAAAAGATTTGAAAAGCCTGGCACATCTTCAGAAGTATGCTTCAGCTTAAAGAAGATACGAAAAGCAGCTTTGAAATGACATTTTGAAAGAAACTCCTCCTTTAAAGGTGTTAAGGTATTTATCATAATACATTTGATTTAGGGAAATGAAGTTAGGACTGAAGTTAGGTACGTTAATCTTCTCTTCATATTAGAAACACCTTTTCATAAAATTACTTTAGACACCACAAAAAAGTGTTTTCTGACACAAAATATAGTTAAAACTCAGTATAATTCTCTGTACAAAAGTTTTAAAATTCTTTAAAATCATTGATTTGACTATTATTAAATCTTAAAACCACTAATCCAATTTAAATTTTGATTTCGTGCAGATTTTTTTTTTGTTAACTTTTGAAAAGTCTTAAAATCATTCCTTTCTTTTCTTTTTTTTAAAAATGAAATCTACTTACCCACAGCTAAATTATAACACTTGCCAGCTCTTTAAAACTTTTGAAAGGCAAGTCCTTACGCTCCGCGTGTTATCAGAAGACTTGAAATGCGTAGCACACCTTCGGAAGTATGCTTCAGCTTAAAGAAGATACGAAAAGCAGCTTCGAAATGACATTTTCAAAGAAGGTTCTCCTTTGGAGGCGTCAGTGTATTTATCAGAGTTTGATTTCTTGGAATGAAGTTAGGACTTAAGTTAGATGCGCTAATATAGTTTAATGATGGGTTTATTTTCGGTTACTTTTGATTTCTTGAAATTGACTGTTAAGAACGATATCGAGAGAAAAAACTCAAACTTTTTTTTATTTAAGTTTTTGATCACTTAAATTAATCTTCTTTTCCTACACGCTGATGTAGTTTAAGGATGTAAATTTAGGAGCAAAAAACTACCTTTTAATAGCTTGATTGATTGTTAAGAACGATATCGTTATCAAAAACGCGAATGATTTTTCTCAATTTGATTTTCGTCTTCTAAACTTACTGAGTTGTATGGAAATGTGCTTCAATTTTAAAAGGCAGAAGCGTTTTGAAACTTACGCTTTGAAAGTGTTAATCCAGTTATCCAACTTCATTTTATGTAGTTAAACGAAATTAGAAATGTAGTTCAACACAGCAAAATGTTTATTATGATTTCAAGTTAGATTTTTTCTTTTTAATTTAGTTGCAATTGTTTGAAATTGATTGCTGAGAATAAAAATATGATCATAAATTAGAGAGACAATTAGCTAGCTAAATTTAGCAGCTCTAAGCGATGTGAAATGGACGTTCAATTTTGAGACACAGAAATGTATTGTAGGTGTTCGTTTTTGAAGTCGCGGAACCATAGTCATGAAATCATATTACGTTTTGCAGTGGGACTTGTATATAAAAATAGAGCATACACAATAATAATAAAATCGGTACATAAATGTTCATATATTTTTGATTGAAAATAAGAATGTTGAAGATTAGCACATTTCATAAATTTTAGTTAAGAAGCAAAAAACATTACACTTCAGTCCGAGTGACATTTCTTAGAATGTACTGCATTAGGTCAATGATTTGCATCGAAAATTGCATATTTGTTTAGCATATGTAAGTATTTAATTTCTCAAAAATCAATTTATAAATATTTTTGCGGGTTTTGTGAAATTCAAATTAATTATATTCTTTATAAAACTATTATAATATACTCCTCATAAAATATGTATTAGCTCTTACAATATAATTGACATGTTCTAACCCTTGTACTATTAAGCAGTTGTAATATGTTTCACCGTCAACAAAATTAGAATTTCATGGTTACAAGGAATAGTGCTTAATTTAAATTTATTGTGGCGATTACTTGCGCACATTGCACCTACATATGATAAAATAATGTGCCATGTTTTGTAGTCAGGAAATTGGTGCGCCCTTTTGGTGTAACATAGCACAAAAGTCGTACATTATTACCTTTTAGGTAAATGTTTGCGTCAAAATAAATTTTAAAATTATTTTTTACCTATTTATGTCCAAGTTTTTTTACCAATTTTTTTTCAATTTTTATCCGCTTAAAACTCTTACTTGGGCAGGTTTACCTACATTTTAGGCTTTAAATAGTTCGCCGTTGCCATATTTATGAAGTTATTTAGCGTCCTGTTTATCGGATATATTGCAGATATGTGAGTAAAATACGACCTTACTTGACTTTACTTTTGCAAAGTAACATTACAGAAGGCATCTCTGATCAATTTTAAGCAAATCATTTTAAAATAGTTTAATTTTATGAAAAATAAGTTCACAAAAAAAACTTACTTTCTGTGGCTACCCATGATGGATCATTGCTTGACTGATTTGTCTGCAAATAGCTGTCAATAAATAAACTCTGATTTCCAAATAGTGGCTTTAACCGATTTTCTAAAGAAGAAGGACTATTTAACTTGTGAAAAACAGCTTTAGTAAAATGATATACCCATTACAGGTTGTTGTATGCAGTAACTAACAAGCGTCCCGTTTTTAGGCTACTGGGCATAAATGGGTTATCATCCATCCTTCACGTTCTTTTATTAATGCTGTTTATTTCAGTGATAAATACTGGGGGAAAAACGAAAAAGAAAAAGTAAAATTGTGTTGCTACAGTGTACGTGAGGGCGGGAAGGAGAGGAGATAGTTAACAAAATTGTTTCGTGTGGGTTTCAACGATTCTATTGTCATACAAGCCATGGCTTTTAAAGCAGATAAACCAATTTAATTTGTAGGTGTGGGGACGCTGGGAAACAAGCGAATTAACAAATTGATAAAGTACAACTTCCTAATCTAAATATTCTTGTTTTTCAAAGCAAAACTGATACACACACTGTAAAGAGCTTCTTCTAAGTTGTATCAAAGAACATTGCTTAAAGTTACTAGATTTTTACTCAACGTACGCAATTTTTGGTCTCTACTTTCTAAATGTCGCCAAAATGTTAAAATTATGCCCCATTCATTTTTGACAGCAAGTGTACACCTCTTTTTTGGCAACTTTCTACTTTTTTATAGTATTCTTCAAAATGAAAACACATAGTATTTCTTAAAGAAAGACAATTTCATATTTTGCTAGCAATGTATTAAAATTGAATTTGGTGCAAATTAGATATTGATAAAGAGTTTCACTAGCTAAAGGCCATCGTAGTGGGTTTATTTTCAACCAACAAAATCTATTGGTACGTTCTTAGAACATGTAGCTTTGACGGATATAATGAGATAATGAGTCATTCTCATGCTTTTTTTCCCTGCAGTTAGGGAAAAAATGTTTTGATTCATTTGCGCAAGCAACGCTTTATAAGTACAATGTCAGTACATAGATAATGAAGAAAATCACCCAATAGTAGAACTATGCATTTTGTGTAATAATGCAAAAAAAAATCAACTTTTAGCCAACAATTAATGATTTTTTGTCATTAGTTTACCTGTACAAATGGAGTAAAGAGAATATACACTTCGTAATAAATTAGTTCGAATCAACAAAATTCAAAAACTATTGTCAAGTTGTTTCGTAGAAGAACTGGCAAAATATAAACACAATTGAACATTCAACTGACAGTTGGCAGACGGAAAAATAAATCATCATTTATTACATGCGACTGAGGTGTCGCTAGTTTTAGCTATCAAAATCAATTAATCATCCATATAACCTTTCGCTGAATTTAAACTCACACGTTAATTTCAATAGCCAGAACTGTTGTTAAGTTATGCATTTCCGAATGATCATTTTGCTAATGAAATTCCGTTGTCGTATAGATTGAACAATTGGCTAACTCGTTCCAGTTATAGAAATTTTCGGATGCTTTTAATAAGTAATGCATTTGAATGGTACAATTTATGTTCATAACATAACGGTTCGCAAACAAATATTTATTTTAAATAATTATATGTGTATGTCATTATAATGTTCCGATACTCGAATGACATTTTCTCCTGTGAATGCGAACTATACCACCTTTTGTTTTTGAAGGATTTATTTTTTTTCAAACTAAATACATTTACCGCCACTAATAAAATAACTGGATTATGAAATCAGATGCTTTTTAAAATCAAATCCGTTGGCACCAAGTCCTTGCAATGTCAAAACTTGTTACAACTATCCTTTAATAAAATCATTATCGCCGTTTTATAAAATCAAGTTTCTGAAAAGCGCATGCTAATATTTGAAAGCTATATTGAAAATTGCTACAGACATAATACATTTCAAAGTGATTTGGCACCAAGAAGTGAGAGAGTGCCTCGGAAGATGAAGAAATGCATGCTAATTTTCACTCTTCAATATGTGTCAGAAAAGCACTTAATGTCATACGATGTACATTAGAGCAAAGAGAGTATAATGTTGAAAGTTAAAAGAAATTAAAAACAAAATCAGACATTTTCCGTTAGTCAAATGGCAATACGACAATATTTTAAGAACCGTCTGAAAATAAATCTATAAATTATTTTTAAATGTCTGCATTTTGAAACATTTTAAACTGTTACTAGTTACGGATTCCGGGCTGTTGTGCCGTGGTCTGAATGGCTTTAATCCATACGTTTCGATCGCAACTGCGGCGGTCATCTTCAGTGGGTGTCGTTGATTAATTTGGCGCCTGATGCGAAATCATCAGGCGCCAAATTAATCAACGACACCCACTGAAGATGACCGCCGCAGTTGCGATCGAAACGTATGGATTAAAGCAATTCAGACCACGGCACAACAGCCAGGAATCCGTAACTAGTATTTACTCCGGCCGTGAAAGCCTTCATTCTTACATTTTAAACTGTTATTTGTTATTATAACTATTTATTTTTCATACTATTGTAACTTTTAAAACTTTTTCTTTAAGCGTCCGTATGCCGGTTTATAAATCAGTCGCTTTCTAAAATCAAACATCATCAAGATAAATGTGATTTTAATAAACGGCAGACACTGTACAGTGTTTATTTTTAGATATGCAGCTTATTGAGTATTTCTTCAGTACGGAAGACGTTTTTATTTAGTGCCATGTCAGGATTTTTTCGATCAATATCCTATTATACTAGAATGCAACTTAACTTGACACTGAACGTCACTACGGGCGGAGCCAATAAGAGCCCACAAGCAGACAACGATCTCTTCTAATTCGGCAAGTAGGCTGTGACGTTTAATATAGCTCGTTTTTAACAGGCTAACGTCACGCTGATGTCACGATGCTGTTTTCAAGAAAGGTTGCAGTGTAGTACAGCTCTTGACTCCAGTTTAACTAAAATGCATAAAAAGTAGATGGTTTTCGATCATAATGAAATCATGAATTTATCAAACACATTCGTTCTGATAGCCTACCATTCGTAATTTTTTGAAAAAATGAAAGTCAAAACTTACAAAATAGTTGGACAAGGCACTCAAGTGAATCTATAAACACAGTACGTTCAACTAAAATGTAAGTTTTATTCGTCTTTAAATCCTCGTTTTGAAAACTAAAGATGATCTAATGAAGTATTATGCAAACTTGTTAAGCTAACTCTGTAAGGATTGCACAGCGGGTCTGAGTATTTTATAGATCTTATCGTATTCTGTTTCTTGTTCGCTATTAACAATATTTTATTCAAATAGAATAAATTAATAATTTTGTGCTTAAAAATAAAAGCAAAATACAAAGTTGAAAAGCGCAAATACACAATAATACTTTAGACACGTGTCTGTTACTTTTTTTTTTTTTTTTGGTTTTACATACCGATACATAAATTATACTTTCCAAGACTTAATATTGCTCTATACATACTGATGATTATTATATATTTTAAATTTTGAGCTAATAAGTACACTGCTCGATATTGAAAATGCAACACCAAGAAGGAGTGGTCAGAAATTGATGAAATTTGGTAAGAAGACAGAGGCAGCATGGAACAATAAGTGATATTTATTTCAAAATAAATAAGCAAAATTTAGAGCGAGGACGGCGTCGGCTCAGTAAGAAGTAGGACCACCGCGGACAGCGATGCACGAAGAAACACGTCTAGGCATGGAGTCAATAAGCCTGCGGATGGTGTC
This sequence comes from Uloborus plumipes, assembly GCA_038373865.1. NCBI lineage: Eukaryota > Metazoa > Arthropoda > Arachnida > Araneae > Uloboridae > Uloborus > Uloborus plumipes. The sequence goes on along the minus strand of JAXGGA010018599.1, from coordinate 12,346 downwards.
CTAATGGATGGCACTCCATTCCCTTTCAACCATTTGCCACAGTTCGTCCTCTGAACGAGGCAGTGACAGGTTATGCAAACGGCGTCCAATCACGTCCCACACATGTTCGACTGGTGACAAGTCAGGAGAGTATGGTGGCCAGGAAAGCATCTGTACACCTCGTAGAGCATGTTGGCTGATTCGAGCACTGTGAGGCCGGGCGTTATTCTGTTGAAAAATTGCATTTGACAGACCCTGAAGGTAGGGGATTGCCACCGGCCGCAGTACATTATCTACATATCGTTGGGCCGTCATAGTGCCCCGAATACGAACTAGAGGTGATACGGAATTGTATGCAATAGAGCCCCAAACCATTATGCCACGTTGTCGCGCTGTGGGGCGTTCCACAGTTACTGCCGGATTCGATCTTTCTCCACGTCGACTCCACACACGTATGCGATGACTATCGCTGGACAAACTGAAGCGGGATTCATCTGAGAACACTACGGTTTGCCATTCTGCCATCCACGTCGCTCTGGTCCGGCACCATTCCAAACGTTGGAGTCTATGCTGTGAGGTCAATGACAGTCTTCTTAGCGGGCGCCGTGATTGCAGGCCACGTGCAACCAGTCGACGGGAAATGGTTCTGGTCGACACAGGAACATCCAGGGTACCTTGCACGTGCTGCAGAATCGACGTACAAGTGACTTGCGGGTCCGCCACAGCTTGTCGGTGAATCCGTCGATTCAAGCGGTCTGACGTCACTCTGGCTGCACCTGCACCCCTCAATGTGGCTGCATTTCCTCTTTCCAACAGGGCTGCGGAGTCGGAGGAAAAATGGTCGACTCCGACTCCGACTCCGACTCCGGAATTTTAAAACTTTCGACTCCGACTCCGACTCCCGACTCCTGCTTTTTTATTATTATTTTTTTTACCCAAATATGAAGAAGTCTATTTTTAAAAGTTTCATTTTTATTCATGGTCGTAGCCAGGACTCACTTTAAGGGGGCGGATAGCAAGCTGGGGTATCCCAGTCGGAGGTCATGAGAGGTCATTGTGACCTCTCAAAAAGTTCAATTTTCTCAAGAATTCTCGCAGGTAATTTCACCACATTCACCTCAATTCTCAGAGGTCACTGTGACCTCCCAAAAAGTCCATTTTCTCCAGAGCATAAGACAAGTGCCGCTCTTGTCATTTGATTCCGTACAAAACTAATCCTTTTCGTGTTAAATGGCCTGACTTTATTTTAACACATTGCATTTTTGCTGCAAAGACCCGCCATTTGAAGCACTTTTTAATAATCCTAGATGCTAAGGATTTGGATATTGGACGCTGAAAATTTCTATCTGTTAGTTTCAAAGATATGTTTTCACCTCCATAAAATTTCATCCAAATCGGAGGTGGTCGGAGTCGGAGTCGGAGTCGACATGTTTTTCAGCGACTCCGACTCCGACTCCTTTGGTCCAAAATCAGTCCGACTCCGACTCTTCGACTCCGACTCCGACTCCGACTCCGCAGCCCTGCTTTCCAACCATTTCCGACACAGCCGATGCACAGTGCTTGCATCCATGTGAGTATCAGCTGCAATTTGACGTATGGACCAACCTCCCCTTCTCAGTCCGATCACCATACCCCTTGTAAAGTCGTCTATATGCTGGAAGTGTCTTCGTTGAGGACGGCGTGGCATTTCCTCCTATCACACGTATTCTTCGAGACAAAAACCAAATTTCTCCGATAATTAGTCTGGTAGAAAAACCAACATGAACATAGCCCACTTTTCAACTTCATTCTCTTATATCTTACTTCACGTGCGTCGTAGAGCTGCGCATTTCATATCATTTGCATAACTCAGTGACGTGCGTCTACGGTAAAATTTGCATGAATTTCTGAACACTCCTTCTTGGTGTTGCATTTTCAATGTCGAGCAGTGTAATATGATATTTTCGGAAAATTTTAACATTACTTAACTATCATATATTAATGTTTGATGTATTATTTTTAATCAGTGATGCATATCAAGTCGTTATTATTATTTTTTTCTATTTTATGCGCAATTTTTAAATTCCACACAGATAAAATGTAGTTTGCTTCAGAGCTAAATGTCAGCATTTTAAAAATCAATCAACTTCTGAAGTTCTTTGTCACACTTTGACAGTACTAAAGAAAAATTAGATGGTGCAACACCGGGAAATTTTATTCAAAAGATGGTCAATAGAAAAAGCATGATTCTGAAACGTAAATACGCAAGACCACTTTGCTAAAAACGAACTAAGTAAGAAAATAATAAATTCTGATAGGCTACTTTACCAACCACACTCATCCGACACTGCCCGACCAGACTTCCTTTTGTTCGGATCGATATGTGAGAAAACTTTAGAAACTGACTCATATCCGAAATTATACCTTTTCTCCCACACTTAAAGAGTCATTCCATAGTGACTAACGTAACATTCAGAGCTGATTTTTTAACTATTTTTACTTGTAACTTAAAGGAGAAAAAATATTTTTCAGTTATGCTGGTGGATTTACAATGTACATGGTATCTATGTATCATTTCTGCTAAGAATTTAAAACTAAATTTCTGACAGTAGATATTTTTTCAACCAAAATAGCAGCGTGACTAACATAACATTTTTGCAAACCTGAAAACTAATGCTCATGTTGTGAGGCGAAAATTTCTCAAAGTTAAGCAAGCGTTAGAAATTGAATAATATATTTGAAAAATGTGTAAAGTTAGCTTTTAAAAACGTGAAACACATTAATTACAGCTTAATTTTTTTTAGTCTTAAGTGTCACTTTTACTCAAGGTTGACTAACGTAACTATCGAATAACAAGCAGTAAACACACTACAAACTATTTATTATGGCTAATCTCAGTCATAATTACAATACTTTTTAAATTTCCTTTAACTTCTTATGTTGTACGATTTTTATTTACTTATTTATTTATTTATTTTTTGATACTTTTTTCACTTCGGTATTTTTTTTCTTCGGCTGAGGTTGACATTTCTATGGAATGACCCTAAATATTTTTTTTTCTATCCGGCATTGCAATTTGCACATAAAATGGCAAAAAAAGTCTTAATAACAAGGTTATTTGCATAATTGATTAAAAACAAATTGTTGAACATTTGTTCAGCATTGACTTTCCGGTCCCCCTATTAATAACCACTCAAACTTTATAATGCTCAACTATACTGCTTTCTTTAAGAGTACCACATTAAAATGCGTTACAAATTTTCTTTGCAATTGCCGTAAAAGACATTTATTTTTAGTACTAAAACAAATTTAATAATCCAAACTCTCCAGAAAAAAAACATTACATCCCTTTTGCTTCGAAAGAAAAACGTATTTCTTATTCTTCGCCAAAAAAATCGCATTTCAGTTCATATCAAGTGTCATAAGCTACAGAGAAAAATATCCATCTATTATGACTTGTTGATCCCAAAAGAATATTTAGGCTACTTCCATGGAAAACAACTTCGTCTTTTTCCTACGCATTTATTGATTTCCAATATTTAATTTTCTTTCTTAATGCACCGAAACATTAATATTCTGCTCATCAATCACATGGAAACGTTTTTCTTCCGGAAGGCTCGGTTTAAATTTATTTTGCATTTTTTCTCCCTTCTCATATGCAAATGACAACTGGTAGTTATTTTCAGAAGGAAAAAATGTATTTTATGATTAGCTTATGAACTTTCAAGAACTTGTCTAATGTGGAATTTATCACCTCAACTAAATTAGTAATGTAGGATTTATGTTTGTTAAAACATTATGATGTTTTTTAAAACATTTTTCATAATTCATGGTTTGAAGTTTGTATGTATGAAGAATATTAAAAAATTAATTTTCGCGATGTTCAGCTTTTTTTAAGCTTAAAGCTGTATGGAAAACATTAGCTCATTGTACATTGTGATTTAAAAAGAATAATGTGATTTCTAATATGCATATCTCTAGAGTAAAAATGGGATAAAATCGGAATGAGACACCGATAACAAAACATCGATGTTTCGAAACATCGATGTTAAATTTTAAAACATCGATGGTATTGATACATCTACCGTGAAACATCGATGTTTCAAAACATAGATCTTTCTGTACATATATTACGTACAAGTTTGAGTTCAGTAACCAGTCGTTGCAGCGCGACTCGTCATACCACGCAAAAGAAAAAATCGCGTTTTTTTATGGGCTCCAGGAAAAGGAAGAAAACATCGACTACAAAACATTGCTGGTAATTATAGAATTTTTCCCCAGTGAGATAGGATATTAAAACTCCTGATTAACGATGTAACTTTTTTTACCATTTCTGTTGAAATATAAAAACATTTAACGCAAAAAAAAAAAACGAACTTCAAAAATCATCAACCGTAAATCATCGGAGGTAAATCATCGGAGGTCGTCCCATAAGATAAATACTGCAACTACAAGTGAACGATGAATCTTTTCTCGTATATTTTTATGACATTTTTTTATTGATAAAACATTGTTATAGGAAACGACGAAAGCAAATCTGCGATGATTAAAAATTATCGATTGCAAAACATCGATAGTAGTTATGGGAAACTTTTTCATAAGAAATTAATACCGCTACTACCAATTGACGATGTAAACTTTTTACTAAGTATACCTATCACATATTTTTACGCACCTTTTTTACTGAAATATAAAACATCGATATCGAAAAAACATGAAATGTAAAACATCGATAGTAAAAACATCGTTGGGCAAGTGTGGAAAAGCACTGAAAAAATTAAACTCGATCAATGTGATTGTCCTGCACATTTTTTGGTTTGAAAATGTTAGAAATTTCTTATTTATAAATATTTTTTGTCAGGAATTAAGTTTTTTAGTTTCGGTAATACTTTGAAGTTGGTATTAGAGTATTTCATTTTTAATGAAGCAAATATCCCAACTTTCAACATTAGTAAGTTTTAATTTGTTTCTCCAAAAAATGTTACAAAGGACGATTATAGTTTATTACACTTTAAATTAATAGTGTGATTGCTGAACTAATAAATGTAATAAAATAAAGTAATAAATGTCGACTTGGTGGTGTGGTGGTAGAGCGTCGGTTTTCCGTGCCAAAAACCCAGGTTCGATCCTGGAGTTGGCCAGTCGGCATATTTTCGAAATGCGGAAAATCCTCGGCTCCCGTGCCGCATGGTTATGCGGCATGTAAAAGACACCCTTGGGGTATTCGTTTGGCTTTGAATATCCGTAGGCAAAATTAAATCCTAGTGCTCTTTCGCATCAAAAAGAACCCAGGTGCCTCCATCTGGCGGCAACTGGGCGTCAAAATTCTCGTGGTAATGGCATTCCGCCGATTATGGTGCTACGAGAAAGAATGAATGCTTAATTGGGGGATCGCACTAGGTCTGCAAAAGGTTGTGCCTCTACTGCAGCTCCATTTGAAAAAAAAAAAGAATTGCTGAAATAAGTGTTTTCACTTAAATTAAGTGATTATGTCGATTTCCAAAAGGTTCTGTTCTATGTAACGTAAGATACCAAAAACAGTGAAAGTTTTTTAAGGAAATAAAGAAAAGGCAACACAAAGTTAACTATGCTACATTTTCTGTCATACGTCTGTACTAAGCAAATAACGTATTTTTCTTTTAAATATTGTTTATTTAATTTTTTGCGCTATAGTCAAAATGTGTAACCAAAGCGTGAGTTACCAAAGCAAAATTTAGATGCTTAAGTTTAGAAGTAAAGTAAGTTGCAAATTTAACCCCTGTGGTTAGTAGGAATAATTTATTCAAAATCTCTTTTATTTCTTCTGCATTTTTACTTTATTTTAAATTAATCACATTTATTAAAGTGTCTCTGCTTGCTATTAAGAGTATATATTCCTTTCAAAATTACATATTTCTTTAATCCTTTTGAACTATTTTTTAGTTAAAACTATCAATGCATTCAGTACTTTTAGGTGGTGATCAACTAGAAATTATTAGATAAAGACTACTATTTTACTTTAAACTTATCAAATTTAATTTTCAATACCCAAGTTTAAAGAAATTTTATCGCTTTCAATGGAGTGCGGTCTGGACAGGTGGATTAATATAACGCTGAGTGTAAAATGCTGTATTAAAGCAAAACTACATTATCACTTACGAAATTGATTTTGTTGCTGCTACAAGACCAGCCATCAAATATAAAAGCCATAGATGTCCCTCCTGGTGATATTAAAATGCATTACAAAAAGGTAAATTTATCAAAAATATTTTCTGACGCTCCGCACATTGACTATATTAAATTACAGTGAATTCTCACTTGTACACCGCCTCATTTATGCGTCTTTTTCACTTATACGACGATTTTCAGTGGTCCCAGCACATTCCATAGTAAAATAATGATCATTTCATTCGTTTATGCGTCGCTCTAAAGATAAATATTTCACTTACGTGCCGAATTTTTCGAAAAATGTAAACAATTTAATTTATTTTAAATATTTAATTTATTTTCTGGAAAAATAAGTATGTTTCTTCCCTTTCCTCTTTAATCCTTTTCTTTTATTGCTCACGGAAGGCATTTTTTCCACATGAACTAGAGTTCGGAGAGGGTACAATTTTTGTTCTTATCATTGCAATTAGGTTTCAGTAATTGCCAAAACGTAGTAATACGACCATTTTCTATGGAAACATTCTTATTCCTGCTCTCATTAGAACTTATGTTGCATTTTAGTCTTTTAAATAGGCTTGTTCACTTATGCGTCTCTCTCACTTATGCGCCTTTTTCTGTTGGTCCCTTGGACCGGCGCATAAGTGAGAGTTCACTGTGCACTGAGAGTACACCATTTTAACAACCAGAAGACAAATTGAGCGGTGTTATGTAGTTAAGGATTTAAAGGAACAAGAAGAAAGAATAGAGGTTAAAGCTGGTGACAGGTAAGTGGTAAAATACGAAAATACGTTGTATCCTAGAGTTCTGACAATTACTGAAGAAAACGAGTTTAAAGTAAAAATAATAACTGATGTTGGAAGCTATGGGTAAGGAATATAAAATGATAGATGAAATTTGTTATAGGAAATACAACATTATCTGGAAAATGTAACCAACTGAACTAGAGGCTAGTATGCATTTAAAAAAATAGTCTTATGTGATAGCTTTGATAAATTATATTGGTGTTTGAGTGGGTTGAGAGAAATTATATTGGTGTTTGATAGCTTTGATAAATTATATTGGTGTTTGAGTGGGTTGAGAGAAATTATATTGGTGTTTGATAGCTTTGATAAATTATATTGGTGTTGAAAGTATCTTTTACTTTCTGTGAATGTAACTTATAATTGTGTTAATTTTCAATATTTTAACATAAACTGAGCTGTAGTTTTCATTTATTACTTTTTGTAATAAATATATGTTTGTAAGTGAATTTTGTAACGTAAGTTACTGTAATGTAAGTTACCCAGTTGAAAAGCCCCTTAATTTTTAGTTTTTGAATTAAAGTTTTAAATCTATGAAAATAAATTCTTAAATATATTCAAAAAACTGATAAATAATGATTCAAACTTAGAACAGTTTTAACGGAGCAAAAATGTATATTACAACCAATTGTCAAGTAATGCCACTCCCTCTTTGTATAACGTAAGTTACTGTTTTATTTTTAGCTGCTAATTTTGTAAAATTTAAATACATCCAAGATTCTTGCATTTTAATTTTGCTTTTGATTATCGTTTGCATAAATCACTTTTGTGCAAGATTTGTATAACATTATTTTTCACAGAGGCGCTAAATGCCAAAGAATTGGTCCAAATGTAACATAAGTTAACATGGATTGTTCCCGTTGTTTTGACAAAAACATCGATGTTTCCAAAACAATGACATCGATGTCACACCTCTAGTGTAAAAACGGTTTTTTACGTACTTAAATCATTCTAAAAAAGCAGTAAGTGCCCTTTTCCTATCGCTTGATTGGTATTACACTTGTACTTAAAAAATATTGTCATACACATTGTAGCTTGTGCACAGACACTAAATCAAGTTCTGAATAGGGTTCCAATAGGGAACTAACAACCTATTAAATAAGTCACTTGGAATCAAAACCAGCGAAGTATATTTCTAAAACTCCACAGTTTCGAAGGCGAAACTATGGATCTAAAATTTTTTGACTCAAAACCCTTATTTTATATCGCATTTTTAGTTTTTAAACTTATAGTTTTTTTTAAATAAATTAATTTTTCTTAAAAAAATGGACTTTGATTCTACTATAGTTTTAAATCTAAACAACACAAATATTCCTACTTTGACTATTACACAGTGTTAAGAGAACTTCAAACTCAGAAACATTTACCATCGCCGAATTTTTAAAAATAATCTAAAATAAAGAAAACAAGCAAATAAACTGTTACTTGCAATTACTGCTTTAGCTGTGACCATATTTTCTAAACTGCTCCAGAAGTCTTCCTGGTAAAATAAGAAAGTGCCTAACTGTTACCATAAACCTAAGTTACTTTGTAAAGTTCCCTATTTATTGCAGATCTATGGCAGCAATTAGGCTCATCAGCTGTCCATTATTTTTCCTCAGGAGCGTTTAGGAATTTTCCGTATATTTAGTGTCAAAGATCGAGTGCAATTGCTTCTAAATTTTATAGTGCATTACTACAGAAACAAAGTAAGTTTTTTGTAGCAAAATTTGTGACTCCCTCTAAGGAAAACATTATTTAATTTAATTAAATTAACATAAAATGCAAGACATTCTTAACATGTAAAATTGCATTATTTAATACGTTTGATACAATTTGATATTTGTAAGAATGAATTTTCTGAAGCAATCAAGCGTTATATTCTTTACCAGAAATCATGGAGTGAATACAATAAGAATTGTTAAGAATTGTTGACATGGGTGAAACATGTTTTCTAAAATAACTTTACGTGCTTCAGCAGCTTCATCGGTTGTAACAATTGCTGATTTAATTTTAAACTTATTAGGGATAGATCATAAGTTGTAACATTTGTCGATTTAATTTTAACTTATTAGAGATGAACCCCTAGCAGTACAATCTCATCGGCCGATGATCTGCCATTCATCGAAACCCGATGAAATTCTTATCGGCCGATGATCGGATTCCGAGGAGCTCTCATCGGGAATTGCTCCAATATGTCTCATCGGCCAAACAGAACCCGAGCAGCAAAATCCGATTAGTTTTGCTCGAAATACGATGAGATTTGGAGCAATTTACGAGCAGTGCAGTCCCGTGCCGATGAATTTAGGATTAATTTTGGATGAAATTACGATGTGATTTAGATCAATACGCGAGCAGTGCTGTTCCGTGGCGTTGAATTGAGCATCCATTCTTTCACATAGCACCAGAATCGGCGGAATGCCATTACCATGAGAATTTTGACACCCAGTTGCCGCCAGATGGACGCACCTGGGCTCTTTTTGATGCGAATGAGCACTGAGACTTAATTTTGTATAGGGACATTCAAAGCCAAACGAATACCCCAAGGGATCTTTTACATGCCGCATAATCATACGACATGGGCACCGAGGGTTTTCCGCATCTCGAAAATCCGCCGCCTGGCAAACTCTAGGATCGAACCCGGGTTATCGGCGCGGAAAGCCGACGCTCTATCACCACGACACCAAGTCGACGATTAATGAGACCAACACTGCATATTTAATAAAAATTTGAAATTGGGAAAATTTTCATCGGAAAATTTGATCATTACGACCTCTTTCCGATGAAATCTGTAGCTTGGCATATTTTCATCGGGAAATTTGATCGGAAGGATATAGTTTTCTAATGAAATATAGATCGGCTAATTTTCATCGGGAAATTTGATCGAACCGATATTGTTTCCCGATGGAATACAGCTCGGCATATTTTCATCGGGAAATTTGATTGGAAGGATATAGTTTTCTAATAAAATATAGATCGGCTAATTTTCTTTAAGAAACTTGATCGCAAAGATATTGTTTTCCGATGGAATATAACTCGGGTTATTTTCATTGTGAAAGTTGATCGGAAGGATATTACTTTCCGATGAAAAGAAGCTCACCGAAAACCGTGCTCGGATACTGATCGGAACGATGTCATCGTGCGTTACGAATCAGTTTGTGAAGAGTTCGATGATCGGTCGAGCAAAATCCGATGAGTTGATGCTATTTGGGGTATTTCTAGCACGATGTATGTGTTGTAATACTGCATTTAAAACGATTATAACTCAATTATTTTTACTGTCACATGGTTTTTCTTTCATTCCACTTCTGTAGAATTTTAAAGTATTTTTTTTTTCTTTATCACATTCTTTTAATTTTATAAAAGACTTTTAGCTACCTGCATATTTTACATAAAATATAAAATAATCTGCGAAACACAAGTCAATTTCAACTCTCCTTTTTTTATATACAGAGGCCATCAGCTTCGACATACATGAGGACTGCGTATTATGCGCCTTGCCTCCAGTACAAATTTACGGCACATAAGAGGTTGAAATTACAACCATGGACAGGGCGGGACTCGAACCCGCGACCACTTGCTTACGAAAATAAGACTCTACCTCTAGGTCACCATGGCCCCCTCCAACTCTTCTATTTCATCTCTTTTAGCGTTGCCATTACAAACAAAAAAGGGAAAAAACAATAAATATCGGTGACGATAATTAGCTTATATAATCCAATGACATATAACTTATTGCAGACGATAATAAATTAATAAATAATATATGTAAACTGCATTAGAAATTAAGTTTTCCAATAAAAGTAATAAAGATCTTTAGATGATAAATGATTATCTATCAAGATACGCTTACTGGCCGTTAACAAAAAAAAAACCTTAAAAAATAAGTATAGCTGTTAAATCACCGACAGTATTGTCTATACTATAAAAATTATTAGGAGTGCCATAAATGCTAAATAATTTTTTTCCACGTATTGAATTTCTTTAATATTCATAGATTATTTGTATGAAAAATCAGTTTAATTGTAATGTTTTGTAAAAATTACAGAAATTGTTGAGAACCACAAAACAACTAAGAGTAATTAATTTAAATAAATCCAGTTTGTTGATTTATTTATCAGAAAATCATTTATTTAAATTGTGTTTGTTTAGGAAATGAACTCTGATTCTAAAGTATCCATCAACACTCAACGACGTTCTTATATCAGTTAATGGAATCTGAGTGTATTTGACACTGATTGATTGACGCTTGAAAGTTTAATTAATTTAGTAAAGCACTTGAGCGTCTTTTGAATTTTGTCATCATTTTATGAATATTAAATTATTGCTGAAATTGATTAATGCTTTCAAAACTCAATCCACGTAAAAATCTTTATTTGTTCAGATTAATTGTCGAAACGTGAAAAGAATATCTACAAAAAAAAAAAATGAAAATTCCTCTCACACTAATTAAGTAATATTTGCAAAATAATGCATTATTAATAAGCTCTCTTTCAAACACAGAAACTGGCAGCTTGGGGCGTAAAGCAGCATAATTGTTGCGTTTGGGAGGAAAGTATATTTTTCCCTTTTATCTTATAAGTGGTATTTGCATAGCAAGGGGGAAGAAAGTAGTCACTTTTATTCTCTTCCGGAAACTGTTACCAGTTATAAATAGGGCTGCCGAGTCGGAGTCGGAGTCGGAGTCGAAGAGTCGGAGTCGGACTGATTTTGGACCAAAGGAGTCGGAGTCGGAGTCGCTGAAAACATGTCGACTCCGGCTCCGACTCCGACCACCTCCGATTTGGATGAAACTTTGTGGAGGTGAAAACATATCTTTGAAACTAACAGATACAAATTTTCGGCTTCCAATATCCAAATCCTTAGCATCTAGGATCATTAAAAAGTGCTTCAAATGGCGGGTCTTTGCAGCAAAAATGCAATGTGTTAAAATAAAGTCTGGCCATTTAATAAGAAAATGATTAGTTTTGTACGGAGTCAAATGACAATAGCGGCACTTGTCTTTTGCTCTGGAGAAAATTGACTTTTTGGGAGGTCACAGTGACCTCCGAGAATTGAGGTGAATGTGGTGAAATTACCTGCAAGAATTCTTGAGAAAATTGAACTTTTTGAGAGGTCACAATGACCTCTCATGACCTCCGACTGGGATACCCCAGCTTGCTATCTGCCCCCCCCTAAAGTGAGTTCTAGCTACGACCATGAATAAAAATGAAACTTTTAAAAATGGTCTTAATATTTCAACCTTTGTTTAGGGTTTTCCCCTCTTCATATTTGGGTAAAAAAAATAATAAAAAAAAAGCAGGAGTCGGGAGTCGGAGTCGGAGGCGAAAGTTTTAAAATCCCGGAGTCGGAGTCGACCATTTTTCCTCCGACTCCGCAGCCCTGGTTATAAATCACATCCCCGTCAGGGATCAGACTTGCTTAGATAAAACAAAACTTTCTATATTTTTTTCACTTTCGAA